>JANJEY010000004.1:55765919-55781262 GCA_024703695.1 Erythroxylum cataractarum | reverse complement strand
ATTGTCAAGTTATAAAAGCTCAATATTACAAGACCTGAACCCAGAAGGTACCACAGAGAGAGAGAGAGAGAGAGAGAAAAGCAACTGAGATGAAGAAGAGAGGGGAGATGTTGGGTTTAAATAGCCAAGGGCAAATTTGTCCGAAAATAGCTAATTGGGTATCTTGAATGAGAATAAAAAATACAGGGGCTAAGGGGAACGAATCAAAAACACAGGGATTAAGATGAATAATCAAGTATATCACAAGGGCTCTTTTATGTGATTTGCCAAACAACTTGGACTAAGTTAGTTAGCCCATTATCATTTCACACTACAATAAAGTAGACTTTTAGCAACATTTTTTGCTACAATCTGAAATTTATAGCTAAAAGTTACTCTTTGGCTATAAAATTTAAAAATCATAGCCTATTAAAACAATATCTCTATATTGAAATGTTTTACAGGTTTTTTAAAACTATTAGCGACGTTTAGGATAGGCTACATTTTATATTCTTAGCTAATAAGATTTGGTGACATTTTTTAACTAGGAACTTAGTTTCATAACATTTTGCATAACTAATAAGATGTGATGACATTTTTTTAACATATTTTTGTAGCAAATTTTTTTTAGCTAAGAAATATTTTTCGTAGCTAAAACACACAAATCTTATAACTATAAGTTACGAAGTGGAAAATGTTCTCATCAATTCTTCAATTTGAGGGTTGGAAGAATTCTCTGGTTTTACTCTCTAAGACTCATTAATCAGTATAATAAAATTGCATGTCCTATGAAAAGGTTTAAGAATTTTGCTTCTAGTCTAGTATAGACTTATACTGCTTAAACAGTTTCTTCATTCATAATGGATGAAGAGGAAATTTTTATGAACCCTTGCTTTGACTGAGTTGTAGAACGTCCTATATCTTGCATTTGCTTACTCTGGTGATTGAACTAATATAGCAGGAAACAAAATGTTCTTTTGGTATTGCGAGACTTGTCTACGACTATCACCAATCAATGAATGAACTTCAATAAAATCTACAGTATTGTTTATTGATAACTTGATGAACATTTTATGTATTTTTGTATATTTATTTTGTTTTATACTAACTGAAAAAATGGGTTATTCGGGTTGTACTTTGGAAATATCTGCTAATTCATTAATTTCACCTATTGAGTGGTTGAACATAAAGAGGAGTAAATAATAAAAAGAAGAAATTCACTTTCTACACAACATACATACTTTTGGTCCAATAGGTACATTGAATTAGCCAATTCAAGACATAATGAATATAGATAAATCACTGGTTCATGATATGTTAAAGGAAGAAATAGTTTTCAGGATTAAGACTGTGAAACTAAGGGTCAACATGAAATAATTTCCATTTAAAAAGAACTATAATCTATTTAAGAGTTAAAAATGTTCGTCGGAATTTAATTGAAAGACAGTTCTTGATTGTTAGCTTTTTACATCATCAAGAAACAATGATTATTTGTCTCTTCAGTAGGATTCTAGTCCATGCTGGTAGTGGTGGAACCTTATAAATGGAACCATATCAGTAACTTGCTTATCCTTGTAGATATTAACATACATGATATTTCCTTTTGCTTATGGTAATTAACATACTCAATTTCATCTAATTATAAACTAATAATGAATGTTATGATGTTTTTCACTTATTGATTGAAAATAAAAATTGTAAAACCCAATAATGATATATCTTTTACGTCATTAGCAATACTTGTATCTTTAAATCTTGATGAACAATGGTTCAATGTCTATTTAACATATCTGTCTCTAGTTACCTTAGTATGAATTAAAACACTTTTTGAGTTCTTTCAAACTTTACTTTCAAATGATTCACAAGCAAGATGATGTTTTATACTGCAAGAAGTTATTGCAACTTGCAAAAAAATAATGATTCTTTGTTGTATTTAAATATTTGTTTGACTTGAAAAGATATGAGATCATTAACTTCTTGAGTAATTATCTATTTTAACAAAAGAGAACATATTTTAGACTTTTTTTTATTTAAATTGTATGTTAACATATTAGAGCTTGGATGTTTACATATTTTGTTTACTGATTTTGAGTTTTAGTAATATTTGTTCCACACCAACTTTAACTTTAAAAAATTTTGTGCTATCTACTTGGTCTTGGTTTTTTTGTAGTGAAACATCTAACTCTATATTTAGCAAGGTTGTAGGTAAGGTTATCTTGAAGTCATCATGAGATATAAGGTCTTCAAATTGATTGGTATTTTAGAGTTTCTTTATGATTGTTAAGAAAGATCATATTAGTACTCTAAATGCAAATGCAGTCCAATAAAGGTGTTAAAGCTCATCATAGCGAAAGCACGTATTAAATTAAATCTTACAGTTCTTTTTTTTTTTACTTTGGAAGTATGTTTAAAACTCACTACTTTAATTATTGTGAAAGTCTAAGTAAAATCTTAGATACATGGATTATAGATACATCCTTGAACACTTTATTAACCTCATTGCAAACTAGTTTCTGACTACCATTAAAACTATCTGTAGATAATGGCACTGAGTTTATTAATCATCAAATGGCTGAAATTTTTATCCAGTGCTATAGGAATTTTACATCAACATAATATTCCTTATACCCCTCAGTAGAAAGGAATGGTTGAAAGAAAACATATGCAATATTTGGATGTTGTTAGAGCTTTGATATTTTACATAATTGGAAACTTGTTTTATGTTAGGAATAAGTGTAAAACTTCTTCAGTACAAAATTTAAGTAATGTAGCATAACATATTACATATACAAATTGCTTTAGAATTCTATATAATCATATTGGAGGTGGATTTCATGTTATTACTCTATAAAAATGAATATACCTGTGGGTATTAGAGATGGGTTCATGCTTTCTATTCTAAACTAGCTTATGTTTCTTAATTATAAACCTAAGTTGTTATATATCTTATTACAGGGCTTGTCACTGTCTACTAAGCAATTACATTCTTTAGGAGAATTCAAACTTAGTATGTCAATTTTGGTTTACAATTATGTTATTCAAAAATTAAATTGCATTTAGTCAATTAGTAACTCACTTATAATTGTATAGTTATATGCACAAAAGTTGGATGACTCATCAGAAATGGTCCAGTCAATACTTAGAAGGAGTGAAGACTTCCATGAAATTCGTGAAAGATCAAACAGGTTTAGCATATGAAATTCGTTGTCCATGCATAGCTCACTTAAATTTCAACAATCAAAGTCAAGATGCGGTATATAATCACTTGCTAATCTAAGGAATAGATCAATTCTATACTCTATGGATTTATCATGGAGAACGTTCTAAAGCAGGTAATGCTAAAAGTGTTGATACAGGTGATGATGGTGATAACAATAATGATGTAGATGATAGTGATGTTAATGATGAAATAGATGACAGAATTGGATAAAGGTTAAAGGGATTAGGGACTTATATGGAGACTATGAATGATAATACTTTGTGTAATACAATTGGTAGAATTACTGAAGATAATTTTAAGAAGTTATTAAAAGTAGCTCAAGAAGAATTGTATTTGAGGTGCTCTAATTTCTCATAGCTAATTTTTCTTGTCAAGTTGTTTCACTTAAAGGTATATTACAAGTGGAGTAACAAATATTTTGACATGTTCATTAGGTTGCTCAAAGATGCATTACTGGTTGGTTTCAAATTGTCCAAATCTTACTATGAATTAAAAAAAATTATTAAGGGACCTTAGATTACGATATATATTAATACATGCTTGTAGGTATGACTGTGCTATCTTTTGAAAGGACATTAAAGATCTTCAAAATTTTCCTATTTGTAGTACTTCAAGGTAGAAAGTGGATAATGAAAAAGGAAAAAAGATAACCTATAAAAAATCTTAAGATACTTCCCTATTAAACCACAACTACAAAGGCATTTTATGTCAATAAATATTCATAAATATGAAGTGGTAAAAAAAATAAACGAATTAATGATAATGTTATGCATCATCTAATAGACTTAAAGGCATGGAAAACTTTCATGAGAATTTTACATGGTTTACAGAGGATTGATGTAGTGTCCGACTTAGGTTAGCCTCTGATGAATTTAATCCATTTATTAATATGAGTACTTTTTACATCATATGGTTGGTAATTCTTGTGTCATACAATTTACCCCCATAGAAGTGTATAAATAAGTCTTTTTATTGTTTTTATTTATTCTAAGAGACACTACTCCTAGTAAGGATATTAATGTTTACATGCAACCACTAATTGATGATTTAAAACATCTCCGGGGGGCAGGATAAGAAACTTATGATGTTGTTAAAGGTGACAAATTTAGAATGCATGTAGCTGTTTTGTGAACTATACATGATTTTCCATTTTATGGCAGTTTGTCTGGATGGAGTGCTAAAGGGTATATGGTAAGCGGTTGTTATATTCAACATTTTCATTATTTGGAACATAGGCATAGATGGCGAAGAAGCAAATTGTTTAAAGGAAAAGTAGAACATATTGAAGCTCTTTTACACTTGTTAGGTGATGATGTGCTTGATCAATTATCACATTTGTAAAATCTTACACCTAACAAACACCAAAATAATAAAAAGAAAAAGAGAAATTTTCTTGATTTTAATTGGAATAAAAAATATATTTTTCAATTTTCCATATCAGAAGGATTTGCTATTAAGGCGTAATCTTGAAGTCATGCATATTAAAAAAAAACATTAGTGAGAATATTTTAGGCACTTTGAATATTTTAGGTACTTTGATGGGAATTGATGGCAATTAGAAAGACACAATTAAGGCTAGATTAAACTTAAAAGGCATGAATATAAGAAAGATTTGCATTTAAAAAGAAGAGATGATGAGTTATACATGATTCCACCTTCATATTACAATATGTCAAAAAGGGAGAAACAAACCTTTTGTTAATTTTTCAAACCAGTTAAGTTTCTTGTTGGGAATGCATCTAATATAGCTTGTTGTGTCAATGCTAATGAGGAAAAAATTACTAGTTTGAAAAGCCATAATTATCATGTACTTTTGTAACAATTACATCTTGTAAGAACACTTAGGTGCTTGTCTAAGTATATATCCATAACTTTGGCACAATTGGGTGATTTTTTTTAAGCAATTATATTCTAAGACACAGAAACTAAAAAAACTTAAAAAAATTTGGCAAAAAAAAAACATAACTTTGATTCTATGTAAGCTTCAAGTAGTTTTCCCACCATTGTTCTTTGATGTTATGGTGCATTTGGCAATTCACTTGCCATACTAAACAAACTTTGTGGACCAGTTCAATTTCAATATATGTTCTTGATTGAAAGATAATTTATATTCACTTCTACATTTTTATCTTCACGTATTATTTAATGACAAAATGATAATTTTTTTAGGTTTTTAGACTCTCTTAACTGCTACATGCACAGTAGAGCTTGACCTGAAGGCTTTATAACAAAGGTTTATGTATCGAATGAATGCTTGAAATTTTGTCATATGTACTTAAACAATGTGGAGACACAATTTGATATAGAAGAACGTAACTTTGATTTTGATCAAAATGGTGATTTGTCAGTTTTCTCCTAAAAAGTAAGGTCACTTAGAACAAGTAAATATGCATAGTTAATGAAAGACGAACTTGAAATTAGTCGTTGGTATATTTTAAATAATTGTGAGGAACTAGATTTATATATAGAGTATGTATATTACTTATCATTCATTATTTCATATTAAAATTTAGCATTCAACCTATATTTTTCTTACATCAGTTTACTTTTATAAATAGAGAGCACAAAGGTGAGATTAGAAGCAAAGGTGAGGTTAATGTTAAAGAAAGGTATAGATAAACTTCCCATCATAGTTTAGGACATGAGTACGCTATTCATGTAATAGCATGCATAAATGAAAATTCTAGGTGAGATTACAATAATAACTTTTAATTATATTTTTTTAAAAATGATACAATTACATAACTAAAATTGGTAGAAGTGACGACAACATTGTATTATTTAACATGTTGGCCTCATATATATGGGAAAATATATATATAGGTTGCATTATTAATAGGGTTAGATTTCACATAAAAGAGTATGATAGTCGCCTTAGAAGCCAAAATTGTGGGGTTGTTGTTGAGAGATAACATAAGGATGATTTTATTGACTTCTATAATGTTATCTCTGAAATAACTGAGTTACATTACATTAACGATAAAAAAAATTTGTTCTATTTAAGTGCAAATGGTTTAATCTTGGGGATAAATGGATTAACACCAAAGTAAATGGCAATAATACTAGCATCAATGTTATTAACCCTTGGTATGAAAATGAACCATTTATGCTTGCAAGTCAAGCAAAACAAATATTCTACCTCAACGATGTTGTATTGGGTAACAATTAGAAAGTTTTGCAAAAGTTTCAACATTGAAATTTTTTTACTGTTGTGAAAGAGAAAATGGTCCAATAGGTGAAGATGGTGATGAAGTATATTAAGAGATTGAATCGCAATTGAATAATATAACTCTTGTAATATAAGATGAGGATATATCATCATTCTATAGGAGAGATGTTGATCCTAATATACTAGATGCAACTATAGTACAAGGCAATCTTATCAGAGAAAGAGATGAAGACTATATTGAAGAACATATTGAGGATGAATTATATGACAATGATAATACTTTGGTCAAATATAATAACGATAAAGAGTCAAGTCATAATGCAATTAATGATGATGATTTTGAAGATCTTGATTACGATGATTGAAGGTATCATAAAAGTGTTCTTTCTGTTGTCTTATTATAATGTTGGTAAAATTTATGTTGCTAATGTGATTAATGTTGATGATTGAATGTATCATAAAAGTTCTCTTTCTATTTTCACAAACGTAATGTTCATAACATTTATATTATTAATGTGATTAATGTTGATGATTAAATTTATCTTGATTATGATAATTGAATGTATCATAAAAGTGCTCTTTTATTGTATTATCATAATAGTAACGTTTATGTATTCTTTCTTGTACATATTCAACATAATGGCACATAGTA
The DNA here is from genome assembly GCA_024703695.1 of Erythroxylum cataractarum. Classification (NCBI taxonomy): domain Eukaryota; kingdom Viridiplantae; phylum Streptophyta; class Magnoliopsida; order Malpighiales; family Erythroxylaceae; genus Erythroxylum; species Erythroxylum cataractarum. The sequence goes on along the minus strand of JANJEY010000004.1, from coordinate 55,774,242 downwards.
GAAATGAAGGGAAGAAAGTGGCATTTATTAAATTTGTAAAATAGAGGGATGTGCAACTTCAACTAGATCAATCAGTTAGTTCTATAAATTCAATTATTAGCCAATAACAACATTCTACCTCAAACAATAATGAAATTAGTCATACAAGTTTAAATTTTCTATACCTTCAAGTAAATATATATATATGTGTGTGTGTATATATATATATATATTCAAATATATATCTTTTTCTTAGCACATTCTTTTTTTAGCTATAGGAAATAAAACTTGTTCTAGTACATTGCCACAATAAAGCAACAATAATCTTCTGCCTTCAAGTCATACACAACTTCATTCTATCTCAAATAACATGAAGTAACCACTGTAGGTTTGTTAACATTTAGTACCTTCAACTAGACTTATGTTTAAATATATATTTATATATTCTAATATTTTCTCATCATTTTTCATTAGTTGTCAACTTCCAGTGCTAGTACTAGGAAAAAAAAAAGGTAGAGGTAAAAAAAGAGGTTCTGAATTGCAATGAATGAATGTTGCAATAAATTGCAAGTTATCAATATAAATTGATACTCGACAATGCCATCTTGTAGACAAGGTCCAATCTGTAAAATTTCCAAGTAAGTTCGGGATTATCGCGAGAACAAATTTACCTTATCTGAAACATGTTAAAGACTTGAAGGAAGACAACTTGCTTAAAAATGCTTGGGATAAAATTGTGGTAATTTTTCAAAATCTTTACCTATACGCAATATTGTTTCAATGATTTTAAAAATTAATTGCACTTTTACTTATAGTTTATAGTTGAAATTGAATATTGTGGATATTAAGAACTCAAATATTTCAAACTATGTTACTTCATTATTGAAACAAAGAATCAGGGGTTGTCATTTTAAGTTTCATAAGTATTATAAATCTATTCCTTCTAATGTAGAGGCACGAAGACATGTTCCCAAAGGAATGTCTAAAGAAAATTGGAATAGTTTATGTAATTATTGGGTTGACCTAAAAGTTCAAATTTGTTTTCTTTACCGTCACATTTTCTTTGCATTAATCTTGTTAGGCGATTTAATGATGTTTTTTTTTTCTTGATTTAGGAAAATTGTGAGAATGCAAAGGTCAGTAGATCAGAAATGAAAACACCTTATAATCAAAGGTCAAAGCCATTTATAGTTGTCTAAAATGAATATGTAAGATCTTTATTTGCAAGTTATACTTAAATCAATAAACACTACATTATTTATTGTGCCTTGTACCTTTGTTTCATAAAGTAGAGTGAGAACGAACAACATGGATAAGCATGTGATAAGATCACACTATATAAAGTCACTCACTATAAGGAAGGTAAAGGATGGTGTTAGAAGAAGCAGAAAACAACTATATAAGTATAAAAGTTTGTTCAATATTTTTTCATTTAGTAATGTAGTACTAAGTAATAATATTTGGATTGAATATTGATTTTCTTTTTTAAATTTAAGAATAAGATGCAAGAGTTATTAAAGAAGTCTATGTCTGAGGGAATGAGCTCAAATCAAAAGAAATTTGTGATATAGTAGTTAATACATATTATGGATATCTAAAAGGTCTTGGCTATGGCCCTAAGTCAAATGCTTCAACCTTAACATAAAAAACAATCATTAAACACCTTCAAAAAGAGAACAACAAGCTTAAGATTGCATTACAAACTGAAGTAATCAAGGGACAAGAAACTTGAACAAAATTAGCAATATATGATACGTTATTCAAAAGATTAATTGCCACGAATTATGATTGAAATGAAGAGGAAAGTCAAGGATATTAATCCTATCGCCTATAATTTTTTCTTTCACTTCTTGTATGTAACTTTAGTACTTTTTATCATATTATAGAATGGATGAAGATGCAACTAATGAGTGATTATGTTGTGAATGGTAAAGTTTTGTGATGTTTGCTTTATTAAGAACCAAATACTTATTATATCATTACTCACAATATTTTTAGTTAATTTTAACTAAGCTTTTTGGATGATTATAGTTGGTAGTCATTCGGGTTATGTTCTAATATTTTGTAATCTGAACATGATGTATTATAATTTGTAAATTAATTTCTTTATTTATTGTTTTGTTTATAACAATTATTCAAGTTGTCATTAATTTCTCTATTTGGCAAACAACGGATTGCATTAACTGTTAGCTAATTATATCGGCTGATTTGACCAGCGAATAACATCAATTATTTATTAAAAATATTTGGTAAAATTAGTTATTTAGTATTAGCTGTTGATGTATAAAATAACTTATGAGGATGTGGTTTTAAAAAAATTGTTAGGGCATAAATATTATATTTCTTGGTAATTTGTTGAATATTCTCATAAGAATTTAGATTTAGATATTTAATTTTACAAAAATTAAGTTTATAACTTTAATAAAAAATATTATTATTATTATTACTATTATTATTATTATTATTATTATCCAACGTCAAATTTTCTTTTAATATGAATGATGCAGCAAGTTACATCATATTAGTATCTTTTCATATAATATGTATTAATTTTATTATTTAATAAATTAAAAATATCTATAATTATAGTATGACATAAGTAAGATATATAGTAGTTGTATGCTAAAAATATTAATTTGATGTGACTCTTTATGTTTAAAAACTTAATTTTATGATATTTTAAAATATAAACTAATATAATAAAGTTAAATAAAGATTAAAAAGTTTAATTAACCCCTTTATTATATTCTTCCAAACTTCACTACATAATTGTACGATTAAAAAAAAGCCAATTTTGAAAACACACAGAACAAAAGTAAAGAGTAAAGTGGAGGGCAATATTGTCATTAGGCAAACAGCTAACTCCAAAAACTCCTCTTATGAAGCTTTTAGGAATCAGCTTATTGAGATTCAATAAGCTAACCAATAAGTCATTCACCAAACATATCAACAGTTTTTTAAAATAGTTAAAAAGCTAACTTTTAGTCAATAATGTAAAAAATAGTTAATAAATTGTTTGCCAAGCACCTCCAATATCTTGTATAGAAACAAATGATCATCTTTTAATGTCATATTCTTTTTGTTGGTATAATTTAACAATATTTATATAATTTTACTTTATATATACGATGCTCGATATTTTGAATTAATAATATTTTTCTAAGATTTAATTTTATAATAAATTCACAATAAAAAATATATTGATACATTATATACAGAACATATTGTTCAATATTATGGATTAAAAGTGTAACAAATAACATATCGCAACATTATTAAAAACTTAGCAAATAATTTTAGCTATGTTATAAAAAAAAAGAAGCTAAAAACATTTAGGTATGTTACACAAAATATAGCTAATAATATTTAGTTACGTTATAAAAAACGTAGAAGCTGTTTGGTTCTATTGCTTTTTTTAGTTATAGTTTTAACTTTAATTTTAATTTATTATTTTCTTTTTTATTTTTCTTTCAAATAAAAATAAAAACATATTTTGTTGTTAATGTTAATGTGCCACTAATAATAATTACATTTTAAATCAAACTTAAAAATAAATTATTTTTAATTAAATAAATTTATTTTAATCTCTTATATAATATTTATTAGCAAATTATTAATAAAAGTATTCTATTTTATTACAACAAAAAAAATTAAATTAATTTTTATTTATAAATTAATATTAATTTTAAATATATTCTAATTATTAAATAAAATTTTATTTGAAATTTATATATTTTGAAGATATTTTAAATTTAATTATATTTATTAATAATTAATAATTTTAATTTACTACAAAAATTAAATAAAATTATTAAGTAATATTGAATTATTCACATTTTTGTTAATAATTAATTATATATATAATACTAAATTAAATTATTAATTCTTATTGAAAATTAATAAATTAACTAATTAAATAATCTATATTTAGTTGATAGTAAATTATATTTAAAAAAGAAACAGAAAACAAAAATTCTTGGCTACGTTTGAATTTCGTTGTCAATCATTTAAAGCCAAATTTTTCTTGGTAAAATTCAATTTTTAGCTATGTTTTTATTTAACGTTCTAGCTACAAAAAAATTTCATAGCTAATAGTTTTTGCTGTTATTTTTAAAAACGTTACATGTAGTTCTCAGTTATGAGATAAGAACGTCATAAATAACTATATAAGACGTTTTTAAGACAATTAGCCACATTTTTTTTAGGCAGAAGTCTACTTTGTTGTAGGTCAATGTTGTGATCTAAACAAAAAATATATAAATTTAATTCTATCGAGATCAATTATAGGCAAGCGCATCATGTCAATAAGTAATATAAAATGATAAGAACTGAATATCGTAACCAAGAGATTTCCAACATGCAAATTAATTAAATTAAACGATAAAAAATTACTCGAACGATCACGAATTGATTAATTTGAAAATAAAATAAATTAAAGTAAGCAAATCAACAAAATATGAAAAATGCAAGGTATGAATTAAAACGACTAGATATAATCAAATGACATAAATCAATTAAGGTATCAGATTTCAATTGGATTGGACACTAAAAAATTGTAACGGTAGATTGATCTAAGAATTACTTCACTGAAGCAGGTTGAACCTAATATTCATGGGGATTACCTTCTCTTCTAAATCCAAGTCGCACACTTAGTATATAGATAATTCAGAATAAAAGGCGTTCAATACAAGAAGCATAAAATTAGGTTCGTTAATCATAGGTATCCTCACACAAGATCTTAAGGTTGGTCTACACTTTAGTCTCAAGTATGTCACTTGATTAATTTTTGACAAATTAAATCATATTGATTATGGCATTCAATCATCTAAGGCCTTAATCTAAGTGATCAAGTTAAATAAATCAAGACTAAATATGCATTCAATTAAACAAAATCAATACCATAAAAATTGTCCTAATCTATTATCAATCTTAACCTTAACTTGCAAAAAAAATTACTCACACCTATTCATTAATGTAACATAAATTATGGTCATAATATATGGTTGCATTAATTAAATCCACTCAATTAAAATAAATAAGGAATTAATTAAAAAAATTAAAAACACTCCTTCTCTCGCAACTGTATTTTCTCACTCCACTAGCGTCAACACGTTTATTCTCCTCCAACTCAACGTGTGTTATCTCCAACAACTTCAACGCCTCTGTCTCCACTAGCTTCTTCAGTTCTTTCCTATGCCACCAGTTGTCTTCTTCATGTGTGAGTGGAGAATATTTGTTACATGAGGGCTGTGCGTGAGTGAGTCCTTCCTTGCCACCTCAACGTAGCTGCTTCAATTCTCAAGCCACCAACTGCAACGTCATGAGAGGAGTGTTGAGGGGTGTAGCATGAGTGATGTGAATCAATGGTGTATGTTCCTTTGCCCCAGCTGCAACGTGCTCCTCCCTCCCCAACTGCAACGTCTTTGCTTCAGCCTTTTCTTTCTCCACCAGCTAACATGTTTTTCCAGCTCAGTGTGTGTCCCCAGCTAACGTTTTTTTATCTCCTCAGCCCATGGAGTGTCCCCAGCTAAGGTGTTTTATCTCCTAAGCCAATAGAATGTCCCCAACTATTGAATGAATCAGCTAGTGGAGAGTATATGTTTTTAAGTGGGGCTGCTTGCTTCCTTTCTTGTGTAGATGATTTTTAATGGAGGTCTCTAGCCTTTTGATCCCACCGAACGTCCTTCACATCCACACTCATGTTACAGCTGCTTCTTTTTTCTATTTCACTTATGTGTTTAATAAGATTGGTGGTCCACGTTCAAAATCTGTCACAACACTACAACTCTTCTCTTGCTTTTGTCTTCTTCTATCACGCTACTCTCCTCTCCTTTCTATTTATTGACGTGACAAATAAGTTGGTGGTCACCTCTCTTATTCACACTCAACACACCGATTTTTACTCTATGCTACCTTCTCCTTTTACGCAGCTGCCAACTTGTTTCCTTTCTTTTTGTTCTTCGTATTTTTCACATCGTCAGCTACTATGTCCCTCTCTGCATGGCACCACACAGTTGTCCTCACGCAACACTCACTTCTTCATTTTTTCTCTATGCTGCTGCCAATTCCTTTCTCTTTTTGTCTCACCGTATTGAATAAATTCCAGCCCTCATTCACGCCTAACCTCTTATTTTTCAACTCTCTTACTGCAACCATCTTCTTTTGTCTCTTATGTATTAAAAGTCTATTATCTCATGCTCTTTTTTATCTGTCGCCACTCTTCTCTCCTTTTGTTTTTTTTTTGTGTGTATTAAATCTTCCTCTAACTATCCTTTTCCCATTCTTTTTTAACTTATCATTCATGCAAAAATCTCCATTCTTTGTCTAGAACGTTAACTTTTTTTACCCAAGCTCCTTTGAAAGTTTTTTCTTGATTTATGGTATGAGATGTTCCAAATCAAATGTGCCTAAAATCAAAACAAATAACTCTTAACTAATGCAACTTAATCATTAAATGGACACAAGTTTAACAAATTATCTATCTAAAATCAAAATAAAAATACCATTAACAGTCAGCATGATATTGTGTTAGAAATAGAAAAAAATTGATAATTACTGTTTGGTGATTGTTAATAATTTTTATAATTGTAAATAATAATAAACTTAATATTTTATTTAATAACAATGACTCACAAATTAATACATAAAAGAAACTCTAATCAATGTTATGAATATTGTATCAGAATTGATACTAGATTTTGTTCCAATATGGAATTATACTAGTATTGGTTAATACTAGGTATCATTTCGAGTAATTTTTTAAATTTATAAAATAGTCCTTAAATTTTTTAAAATTGTAAAATAGTCCTTCAATATATTGTACTATATAATTTATAATTTTACACCAACTTTATCTCAAAAAAGACAATAATAAAAATTTAAAATAATAAAAATTTATTTATTTTTCTTCATATTATTTTCACATATTCCACATATAAATAACTACAATTATTACACACACAAAAATTTAAAGGAAATTTATATTATTAATATAATCAAATGGACACTAAATATAAGAATTTAAATCAAATAAATTAAAATATGTTCATTAACAAAAAATAATAATTACTAAATTAAAAGTAATACCGACACCATTAAAAAAATTATAATAATTCTTTATTTTGACAATAAAATAATATTATCATAATTATAATTATAAATTAAAAAGATAAATGACAATCATCTTAATTATATTTTATAAGTTAATTAATTAACAATATATTAAATTTTATTCAATAATTTAAATTTTACAATATACAATATATTTTCAATTTTATAAAATATATTTAAAATGAAAAATATACATATATATCAAACCTCTTCACGGCCTCTTCACATGTCATACATCATATTTAAAAAGTAAAACTTTAAAAAATTTCTAGGATATAAAAATGACTAGTTGCTCAAGCCTCTCCACACATTAAACACTTAAAATCCATAATTGCTTGTTATTTAGCTTATGCTTAACTTTGATGCTCTTCTTCGGTTCTTATGCTTCTGCATTGCTCAAATTATCTATTTCTCTCAATTTACCCATTTTTGCTTTAACTACTTGTCTCAAATGCCAACTATATGTCACAAATGTTCTTCTTCCTCTTTTGCATGTCACAAATACTCAACCTTGTTTGCTTTACTTGTGACAAGCAATAATGACAGTATAGAGGTGAAACAGCGGCAGCAATGGAGAACTAGAATCGGAGGAAGAGACGATGATGGAGAGTTGCCAGAAAGGAGAACCAAGAGAGAGTGATTGAGTGAGAAAGTAGCAGTGTTCGGGTGGCACTACAAGAAAATAAGATAATTAGCGACGTTTTATTAAAAAAACGTCACAGATAATGAAGGTTTTTTGCGACGTTTAGTAAACGTCACAAAAAATTCTAATGTTTTACGACGTTTTATAAAACGTCAAAAATAACCGCGACGTTCCGCGACGTTTTATCAACAAAACGTTGCGATTGGCGTACAACACGTTGTTTGGTTTTTTTTTTAAGCCTTGCACCAAGTTCTCCCTCCCCCTCTTTTCTGCACGTTGTTTCCTTCGTTTTCTTCCTCCTCCACTTCTGCTTCGTCGTCCTTCGTGTGTGCGCAACTCCATTCTGCGCGTTGTTTCCTTCATTTTTTCCTCCTCCAGATATGCTCCGTCATCCTCCTTGTGTGTGTCTCGTACCTTTCTTTGTCTCTGCCTCGTCGTCCTTCGTACCGTGTGTGCGTCTCATCTAGTGTCGTGCACCTCGTCCTCTGTCTCTCCTTTTCTACCTTAAAAAGAGCACATTCAATTCCAAGTTTGTTTCCGTCTCTGTCTCCGTCTCTCTTTTGATACATTTTTTGCTTCTCGAAGGTAAGC
>JANJEY010000004.1:55748526-55765819 GCA_024703695.1 Erythroxylum cataractarum | reverse complement strand
ATGATTTCTTAAAAAGTTTTGAAATCTATCGTTTCTCCAAACTAAGCATGCTTTCTTTTTCCGATCCAACAATTAAGTTTATCAATTATCAAATGACTAAAATTTTATCAAGTGACATAGGAATTTTACGTCAACATAGTAGTCCTTATACCTCTCAGCCAAAAGGAGTGGTTGAAAAATAATATAAACAATATTTAGAGGTTACTAAAGCCTTGAGATTTTACATAATAAGAAACTTGTTTTATGTTAGAAATAAGTTTAAAACTTCTTCAATTCAAAATTTAACGTAACAAAACATAGTACATATACAACCAATTTTAGATAAGTATATTATCATAATGACATAATAGGACATATTTAGAAGTGGATTTCATGTTCTTGCTCTGTAAAAATGAATGTACATGTGGGTTTTGGAGATGGGCTCACGCTTCCTATTCTAAGTTAGCTCATATTTCTTAATTGTAAAACCTTATGTTGTCATATATCTTATCACATGGTTTGTCATAGTCTACTAACCAATTGCATTCTTTGGTGGAATTCAAACTTGGTATGTCAATTTTGATTTACCATTATGTTATTTACAACTTAAATTGCATTTAGCAATTTTGTAATTTACTTATAATTGTATAGCTATATGGACAAAAGTTTAATGACTCATCGAAAATAGTCTAGTTAATACTTAGAAGGACTAAAGACATTCATGAAATTTATAAAAAAATTAAATAGGTTTAGAATGTGAAATTTGTTGACATGCATAGATTGCTTAAATTTCAACAATCAAAGTCAATATATGGTATATAGTTACTTGTTAATCCTAGGCATAGATAAATTTTATACTCGATGGATTTATCAAGGCCAATGTTTTGAAGTAAGTAATGCTAAAAGTGTTGATGTAGGTGATGATGGTGATAAAAATATTAATGTAGATTAATTACAATTTTAATTATATGCAATATTGTTTCGATGATTTTAAGATTAATTACACTTTTACTTATTGTTCAAAGTTGAAATTGAATATTGGGGATATTGAGAACCTAGATGTTTCAAACTGTGTTACTTTATTATTGAAAGAAAGGACCAAGAATCGCAATTTCAAGTTACATAATTATTTCCTTCTGATGCGGAGTATAAAGTTGCAAGGTTTTGCAAGGATTTTTGAATGCCTCCCATATGAAGTGGTTTACTTATATATACTAAGTGAGTATAACAAACTCACAAATATTTAAGTATGATGGAGATTATAGAGAGATATACAAAATTTAGTTCAATAAAGTTATCCAGTAGTAAATCTAAAAGCATCAAAGTTGGTTTTAACCAACGTTTGACTCAGTCAATTGTTAGTAGGTTGTTGTAGAAGACATACATGGTTGGGATAGCGAGGTTCCATAAATCCTTACAACTGCTGCATGTATACAATTTCAAAGAGATCACCATTCAAGAAAGCATTTCTAACATCAAGTTGCTTAAGAGACCATACTCTTGATATAGTTAGAGATATAACAAGTTGAATCATATTAGGCTTGACTACAGGATTAAAGGTCTCAAAGAAATCCAAACCTTCCCGTTTATGACATCTAAACACCACAAATTGAGCCTTGCATCGTTCAAGAGAATCATCTGAATAACTTTTTATATGATATATCTGCTTGCTTCGTGGGATATTGGCATTAGGAGGGCAAGGAAACAAAGTCCAAGCTTTATTTTTCATAAGGGTATGATACTTTGTTTCTATGGCAGTACGTGGTGATTGATTGGTTTTAAAGAAACATAAAGGTTCTTGGTTAGCGTTAGGAAGAGGGGCTAATGGATATTTGATGTAGTAAGGGCCTTCTAGTCATAATTCACTTTATGTTTGAGGGAGTGTGTTTGGGCTCGGTAGTTATAGGATGTGATGTGGTATCTAAAGGAAGTAAATGTTTGAGATGTAGGGATGGTAAGCGTGGGGAGGATGGGGAAGGGAAAGCATTGGAAGCTTGATCATCAGAGGTATTATTACTAGCATTGCTAGATGGCATATGAGATGAAACTCTATTTTGTAGACTTGTATTAACATGAGGTGAGCTCTCTAATAGAGGGCTAAAAGAATGAGACAGATTAGGAGACGTGGGAGATGAAGTATCATGTCAATGGAATATTAGTTCATGAGATGATGATAAATTAACAAAAGAAAGAATAGGAGATGGTTAAGACTTTGTGGCAACTGTAACAGTAAAAGAGTTAGGGACATAAGAGGAGTATTTAGAAGATTAATATTTTGTGCCCCAACTAACTATAAATATGGAAATTTATCAACGTCAAAAATAACATGACGCATAATGTATAACTTATTGGTTAATGGATGCAAACAACAATATCCTTTGTGTTTAGAGCAATAACCTAAAAAAATACAAGGTTGAGACTGAAACTCTAGTTTGATTTTGTTGTATGGTCTAAAAAAAGGGTAGCACAAACAACTAAAGGTTTCAAGAAACTTGAAGTCTGGTTTATGATTATATAAAAGTTGATATAGAGAGGCATATTGTAAATGTGGGGTTATTAGACAATTTATCAAATATATTGTCGTTGAAAAAGCATACTTTCGGAAAGCTAGTGGTAAATGTGCATAAGCTAATAATGATAATCCTTTTTTGGCAATGTCCCTAAGTCTTCTCTCAACAACACCATATTGTTCTTATGTGTGGGGAGTTGAAACTCTATGTTCAATGCCTAATTCATAAAGAAAAGAGGAAATATTGTGATCTTTATGAAATATTATGATATTCTCCCCCCCCCCCTTCGGTAGTCTGTAATTGTTTGATTTTACACTTAAATTGAGTCTTAACCATGACTTTGAAATGTTTAAAAATAGAAAAGGCTTGAGATTTGGTTTGCATAAAATAAATCCTAATGTATTTGGAATAATCATCAAAAGAAATTGTATAAAATAACAATTGCCATTATTTAAACAAACAGGAACTAGACCCCAGACATCTCAATAAACTAATTCAAACATAGGCTCAAAAAGAATATGGGAAGGAGGCAGATGGAGATGACAACTTTTCTCCATTAGACATAGACCACAAACTGACATGTTTTTATTAAACTTACCTAAAGTTTAAAGTTAAAGACAAGTCTATAGATAACTTTTTCACTAGGATTGCATAAACAATTATGCCACCTTTATAAAAAGGTGTGATCTTTGAAAAAAACATAGGAAAATAAAGGTTTAAATGGAAACGATGAAGATGGGAATCCAGCTAGCCAATACAAACTTTGATCAACCGTTCCCCAATTTAGCACTCTTCCTTGCATATTCTTGACAAGGAAAAAAGTAGGATAAAATTCCATATAAACATTATTTTCATGGGTAAATTGAGAAACACTTAATAAGTTTTTGGTGATTTGAGGAACATGCAAAATATTTTTTGATAAGAGTAATCACCATTAACATTAAATCCAGTGTTTCCAATGTCAAATATAGGAAGTTTCATAACATTATGCACTATAATTTGCTTATCTCTAGCATATTCTAAGTGCACAGATAGGTTATCAAGATTTGTAGTTAAGTGATTAGTAGCTCCATAATTGACTTACCAAGTAGGGTCTATCACTGAACTTGGTGAAGTAGTCAAGGTAGATATTTTCGACACTTTTTTAGTTGTAAAATTGTGGTTAAAGCAATTATAACACTCTAATGTAGAATGCCTTGATTTATCACAAATTTGACATGTGACCTTGGATTTATTATACTTTCTCTTGTAACTATCAAACTTACTATAATTATGGCCTCCTTTGTAAGTCTATTGGTGAGCTTTTCCATTAATATAATATTGACTATAATTACAAGCTTGAGTTGATGAATTATAGTTAGGTCCTTTTTTAGAGGATTTGGAGGCTATATTAGCAACAAGAAAAGATTTTTTTAGAAAGCGTAATTTTCTCCTTCTTTTGAAGAAACCTTCCTAATAGTTCATCAACAAAAATAGGATCAGCTCTAGTATTAATAGACGTATGAAAAGTAAAATAATCCTCACGTAATCTATGAAGTATGATATTGACAAGATCATCCTCTATCACCAGGTTAGATGTAGAGGCTAATATATCAATTATATTTCTTCTATATACTCTAAAATGGAGAGTGAGTCTTTTGAGAGTGTTTGAAGTTTCCATCACAATTGCAATATACAAGTTTGAGATTGAGATTGAAAATTCATTTTAAGGATAATCTAGTCCTCTTTAGTAGTAGAGGCTCTCACTATGTTGGTTTGAATTTTCTCAAAAATGGTGGTTTTGAACCACAAGAAGACCAATTTGTCCTTTTTCTTCCAAATAGCAAATTTAGGATAAAATTTTTCAACAAAAGAATGAGATATGTCTCCCTCTAATTGTTTTTTAATGAATATTGGTAGTAATACAATTTTACAGGTGATAAAGCCATCTAAATCAAAAACTAATAGAGCGTTTGTGATTTAGAGATAATAGTTTTCTCTTTCCAACTTAATGTTCATGGTCGAAAAGGAAGCAAATGAGGATTGGCTAGAAGATGCAGTAAGAAGGAGTTTATGTTTTAGGAAGTTGCCATTGAAGTTAGTTTTTCAAGCTCTTATCCCATATAAAGTTACAAGGTTTTATGTGGATTTTTGAATGCCTGCCTGTGAAGTTGTTTACTTATTTATAATAAGTGAGTATAACAAACTCACAAATATTTGAATACAAAGGAGATTATAGAGAGATATACAAAATTTGGTACAACAAAGTTATACAGGTGTAAATAGAGGAGCATCTGAGTTAGTTTTAACCAACATTTTACTTAGTCAATTGTTATTAGGTTGTTGGAGAAATATTCTCCTTAATACGAAGGAATGAAGACATGTTCTCAAACGAATGTTTTGCAAAAATTGGAATAGTTTTTGCGATTATTGGGATAACCCAAAAGTTCAAATTTGTTTTTTTGCCTTCACATTTGCTTGCAATAATCTTGTTAGATAACTTAACGAGTACGTTATGTTTTTTTTCTTGATTTAGGAAAATTGTGAGAAGGAAAAGGTTACTCAATCAAAAATGAAAACACTTCATAAAAAAGGTTCAAAGTCATTTTCAGTTCTTGAAAATGAATGTGTAAGATCTTTGTTATGCCTTGTATTTTAGTTTAATAAAATAAAGTGAGAAGAAACTATATAGACTAGAGTGTGATAGGATCATAGTATATAAAGTCATTCACTATAAGGAAGATAAAGGATAAGTGTCAGAAGAAGCAGAAAATAACCGTGTAAGTATACAAATTTGTTTAATATTTTTGTTCATTTATTAATGAATTAGTGAGTGATCATATTTAGATTGAATATTTATTTTCTTTTTAAATTTTAAAATAAAATGCAAGAGTTATTAAAGAAATCTATGTCTGAAGGGAATGAGCTCAGTGCAGAAGACATTTGTGATATAATACTTAGTGCATGTCCTAAATATATGAAACGTCTTGGCTACAGATTTAAGCCAAATGTTTCAACTTTAACTTATAAAACCATTGAACACCTTCAAGAGGAAAACAACATGATTAAGGTTGCATTACAAGCTGAAGAAATCAAGTGACAAGAGACTCGATCAAAATTAACAAAACATGTTATGTTATTAAAAAGATTACTTGCCCCAGATTATGATATAAGTGAAGAGGAAAGTGAAGGGTATTAATTTATCTCTTATACTTTATTCTTTCACTTCCTGTATGTACAATAATTTAAATTTAATACTTTTTTTGAATTATAGAATGGATGACAATGAAACTATTTAAGGATTATATTGGAAATTGTAAAGTTATATAATGATTGTTTAAATCAAAACCAAATACTTATTGTATCAATATTCACAATATTTTAGTTGATTTTAACTAAGTTTTTTGGATGATTACAAGCTCATCGACATTGACAACACTAAGTAGTCGTTCAGGTTATGCTCTAACATTTTTGTAATCGAAGCATAAAATATTATATTTTGTTGATCTTTTTTTATTATTTTGTCTATAAGAATTGATCAAGTTATCATTAATATCTTGTATAGGAACAAATAATCATCCATTAATGTTTATTCTTTTGTTGGTTTAATTTATTCATATTTATACAATTTAACTTTATATATACAATGCTTGATATTTTAAATTGATAATTTCTATATGATTTAATTTTATAGTAAATTCACAATAAAAAATATAACAATACATTATATATATACAAAACATATTATTCAATATCATGGATTAAAAATGTAACTAACAACATATTGCAACATTATTAAAAATGTAGCAAATAATATTTGGTTATGTTATGAAAAACCTACCAAATAGCATTTGGATAAGTTTTAAAACACATATCTTAAAACATTAGCTACGTTACAGAAACTGTAGCAAATAAAATTTATCTACGTTACCAAAAACGTAGCTAATAGTGTATAGCTACAAAAATGAATGTAACAAAAAACTATTGACTATGTTTTATTTTTGTCGTCAATCATTTGGTGCCAAATTTTTCTTTGTCAAGATTTGATTTTTAGCTACGTCTTTTTAATGTTTTAGCTATGAAATATTTTTGTAGCTAGTAGTTGTCATTTACAATTTTTTAAAATGCCACTTATAGCTTTCAACTATATGAAATTGGCAATGCTTTGTTCGACGAAGCAAGAACGTCGCAAATAAATATAGGTGACATTTTTTAGATAAATTAGTTTTTTCTCATAGCCAAAAGTCTACTTTGTTGTTGTGAGGGACATATCTCAAAATGTAGGTCTTTGCTTTGTAATAATGAAAGCTACAAAATTAGAAATCGTTTTCCTAGTTGAGTAAGAAATCTAAATGAAATTTTTGTTGAAGTAATTAGGACGTTTATAGAGGTGGTCAAAGGGTCAAATTGTGAGACTTTTCAATTCTTCCACGAATTTTGTTGTTTAAAACATTTTTCTCCCGACTAAACTTCTATAATAAAGATGAAACTTAAACCTAAATTTTTAGGAGCCAACATGTTTCTTATCAGAGTTGCAATGGTGACTATTGTTTTAATCTAAATAAGGGTAATAAGGCTGAAAGATAACAGTCCAATCCTGATAATTCTATCCATGCAAATCGTCGAGGGGGGAGGAGCAATGACATACATAAATTGAATGGTTAATTTATGATAATCAAAATGCGATCGAGTTATTCTTATCCAGGATTACGGGGCGGGGACCGATGATTATCACATTCTATTTGTAAGCCGGAATCATTCTTACGGTTTACAAAGCAGAATAGAGGAGAAAATTTCACATTTTTCAAGAAATTAAATGTTAAAAATGTATGCACGCAACGAAATCACTTCTAGAACTAAAAATGGTAAACAATACTTGCGCTCACAAGACCATATAACACAAGTGCGCGTCACATGTTAATTTATCCCAAAAAACCTTCTTAATAGATAATACAAGTTACTGATGGACAGAAGAAAAGAAAAAAACTGATAACCAGCTGTAAGTAGTCTTTGGTGATTTTATTTTTTTTTTAAATGAAGATGAAATTGAATTGCTAAAGAGTCAAAGTCTTTACAAACAAGGTGACCAGGATCTGAAGGAGGTTCTGATCCTATCTAACCAACAGCTACTAGAAGATTACCTAAGAATACAGAATGGAACCGGCGGGCTTTTATGTTATTAACTACGCATATAAAATTATCCATCAATTATGTCCGTGGAAAGGTCTGCTTTACGCAGCTGATCATTTCTGTTCCGGTTTGCAATCATTGTGGGATTAACTACACTGAACCCGCCATCCACCACAAGATTGATTCCACTCACATAGTATGCTTCATCGCTAGCCAAAAACAACGCAGCTTTGGCTATGCCATCTGTCCTGAGAACTTCCCCTCTAAGAGTGCCCATCCCACTCAACATTGCTTCCACTTTCTCTCTCTCAGCTTCACAACTAACCCTACTCATGCCTGACACTAGACCATATGGGGAGATACAATTCACTCTTATTCCATACTGACCAAGCTCTGGTGTCAGGTTCTTTGCTAGACCACATATCCCTGACTTGGATGCTGCATAAGCATGACTTGAGAGTCCTGCAATTGATGTGCAAGCACTGGCAGTAAAGAGTATGCAACCTTTGCCTTGTGGTTTCATTACTCTAGTCGCATGCTTGGCTCCTAGGAAAGCGCCTCCTAAATTTACTGAAAGCAGGCGGTCTAATTCTGATTTCTGTGCGCCCAGAATGCTTCCTGAGGGTCGATCCACGACACCTGCATTGTTGAACATTACATCGAGTTTTCCATATTTGGCTACGGTGGTATCCACTAGATTGATGACGTCGTCTTCATTAGAGACATCGCAGTGGATGTAGGAGGTGTTTTCACCTAGCTTACTTGCGAGGGCTTGTCCTAGGTCATCTTGGATATCTGCAATGACGACCTTGGCTCCATTTTCATGGAAAAGCTCTACACTACTTGCTCCAATTCCGCTAGCACCTCCTGTGATGATGGCCACCTGACCCTGTAACCTGAAATTTTATTTAGTATATGTATGCTTCATGGAGTTAGGATATCTAATGGAGGAAGCAAATGTTACTCTTATCCTTAACTGCATGTAATATTTGTAACGGAGGCAAAATGTTACGGCGGGTACTTGGGGTTTCAGTCTATGAAGTCTGCAATACCCAATTCGTTTACGCCACATTCGCAATATGTCGTACCGACGTTAATTATAAAGTACGGGGGTGCTAGACCTTTCACCAACACTTCTGCAATTACAATAGTAAATTAAGGCGACCAAGAGTTGTTATTATTCAATTATCGGCTCACTTAGCTAAGGTAAGCTCATAATCAGAGTTAGAGATTTTTTTTCAATATATTTCAACGTCATGAACCAGTTTAGTGAAATCCAGCAACCTGCCAGCGAGGAGCGAAAATGTTATATCTAATCCTAAAGTCTTATTAATCTTGCAGCCTATAGGCCAGTCAACTTTTTGGGCTCCTGAAGTATAAAACGATTTCTAGGTTGCCACCTGTTAGAGTGAAAAATATATTTTGCGTGATATTACAGGCAAAGACGAAAGGTGCTGCTGTTGACACTTGACACAAGCTATAATTGCCAAAAATGGGGTGAAGCCTGGTATCTGATCTGATTAGCTACTCGGAAGTTTGAGGATATCAGGCGGAGATCCAGAACAATAAATTAAGTTGTAAGCAAGCATATTTGAATCAAGTGTCTCTCGTTGAGTTTTGCTTCTATTGTACACTGAAAATAAGTAGCAACCATTATATCTAATCCTATAATCAAATGTCAAGTTAGAGCCTAATCCAAAAATTAAAAAAGAAATATAATTAATTCAGACGAAACTGTACGTAGAGGATCGAATATGATAGAAATATTTACCTTCTGCGGGGTGCTACTACAGTATCAGCGCTATTCGTTTCCATGATAACTTGAAAAAGGGAGGAGAGAACGAAGTTGAAATGCGAAGGATTGGTTAAGTCGTTGTTTTGTGGTTTTCTTCCATTTGCTACCTCAGATATTTATAGGACTGAGTCGTGTAAATTTCCAACCAATAATGCATTGAATTCAAATCTCTATTTTGAGATATATTATTCATTAAATTACATAGATTGGTCATTTTAATTAATTCATATATCGGCAGTAAATATAGTCGTTAGTAATTGTACTCATTATTGTTAAGAAAGTCCAAACATTGACCTGAAGAAAAGTTGCAGATAAACGCGGTATATATGTAAAGACTTGCGCTTGCGTGGGAACCTTGTCTTAACATGTAGTTAATATAACTTAATGAAATGCCCACCATAAACCAAGTCTGTTGGGTAAAATATTCTAGCAGATCTAGAGATGTCATGCAACCACCGTTTTATGAGATTAAATTAGCAAGGTGCAACTCATTAAAATTTCCAAAGAAATTATCCTATCGCCATTCGTCAATTTCAACACGCTTTAAGTGGCTAAGTGATAGCTGCAACTACGACCATATATAATTTTATAGTTGTTATTGTGATTCATATTCAGATCATTTGTAATTATTCGTAATCCCATTGTAACTCACGATCTATAAATAACTAATTAATCACAAAAATTTAATTTACCCTTAAATTTAAGGCATGATCTATCCTTAATTGTCATGGTTCCACCAATAATCACTCTTGATTAGTTGTCTGCATGGATGGAAGATCAAATCAATTCTTTGATAATTCCTGTCCTACCAATTAGGTACAAGCTTGGAAACTTTTATACGCATCCAGCATTAAATTGTGGTAGTCATACATTATTTCTTGTCATATAAATATTACTAATTTTTCAGAAAATGTTCAATCGGCTTTCAGTTGGTGGGATTACTTCATAAAATCTTGCTCAAAACTATTTAGGTTTATGGGGCTTTGGATAGAGGGGAAGTATAATTAAGATGGGTGCATTATATATATAAAAAATTTTACGAGTAAGATGTTCTATATTTGAAATTTAGGAGTGTTTGATAGATGGACCTTTTGCCCAAAGTTTTAACTAAATCCTTCAGAAGGGATTCTACCTATCTAATAACTTAAAATCGAGGGTAGTATGTTAGATTTCTATTCTTTTCATCACAAATAATGCATAGTCAGTATAAGTAAAGCTTATAATTTTATTTGTTGGAGTACACTTATAGTACGATTTACATAACAATTCCAATAGTCATTATTTATATGTTAAACTTTGAGCTTTTATTCTTATATAGGAAATTTTACAAAACTTTCAGATCATTAATATCCTATATAATTATTCAGAAACAAGGCCTAATATTATAGATTATCTCTTCACTACTTGTTATGCTCATAATCAACTAAGTGGGCTGTTTATATTGAGTGACAGCTCCATTTTAATTAAAAAAATTGAGGTCCATGACTAATCCTTTAAATTTATAATCCTGGTATGGTCTAACGTTATTAGGTTGATATCAACGTCCCCACCCACCTACAATATTGTTCAATATAGCCATATAGTTTGAATTTAGTTTTTTAGAATTCTTTATGATTTATTAATTGACAAAATAGGTTAATTATTAAAATTAAGTTGGTAATGGAATATAGCTTTCATAATTTGTAAATTTTATATACTTGAATTTTTCTTTATGTTAAATTGTCGTATTCATGGTTATGTGAAATCCCCATAAAATATTATTCCATTACTAAATTACGTTGAATTATTAAAATTAACTTTAAATTATAATTATCTTTTTGACATAAATAAGTTTTTCCCCTCTTTATTTGGTGTTCAAATAACACTTAAAAAGAAGATGAATTGTGTATCTTCACTTTTAATTTTATTTAAAAATATAATCAATAATTTATTTATTTTAATAAATAGATATTTACATTTTGATCAATAACACCCACAAAACTTCAATAATAATAATCATAGTAATGATAATAAAGTCAAGGGAAAAAAAGTCAACTTCTAGTGATTATGTGAAATAACTCTTAACATATGTTCCATTCTCCAAGTTTTACTCAAAAATTTATTATTTCTCTTTCTTTAATTGGTGAGAGCAATCTTTCATACAACATATTCTTTTTTGTATATAGTCAAGGGTAACTCTTTACACATCTTTATGAGTTAGGAAGAATCCTACACAAATTAATTGATGTATCATGAATATAATAAAATTCTCTAAAGAATTCCTAAGACTTTGTATAGTACCAAAGGTCCTTTTCATAGCTCATATATGATTTATTTGTATTTAAAATGAAAATTTCAAACTTTACTTAATTTTACAATTATAGTCGAACTTTAAAAAATGACAATTAAATACCCAATCTTTCAATTTTTTAAATCTATCCCAACTTTAATATCTTCCTTAACATTGTTGATCTAGCAAACATCTATGATTATAACTATATTTTATTGTACACGTCAGACTTAATTAAACTAATTAAGTAAAATTAAGGAAATTAAGAAAAATCAAAAGAAAAGGGTAAAAAGCCTAAATTAATTTAGCATTCAAATCGGCTTACCCATTTTCTTCTCAATCGCACCTTTTCTTCCCTATAGCCTACCTTTTTTGGCTCCTTGCCGTACATCATTCTTCATTGTCGTCTGTGTTTGCACCAGCTAAACTAGCAGTTGCAATAAGCGTTTCACACTAGCTAAAGCAGTAACTATAATAAACATTTCACACCATTCTTTGTTGTCTTTTTTTAAATTTAATTCTCAATTATTCTTTGGGTTGGTGCACTAAATGTAGTGAATAGTCTAAGAATGGTGGATGACTGACAATGTTCATATGTGTAATGTAGATGGGTTTGGCCATGATATATTTGTTGTCGACACCCATTCTTGTTATGCAACCTACTTTACTCACTACTCTATCGTGTAATTTTTGTAATGGTGCTTGAAATTTTGAACTTGTTATATGTTATTCATGTCTTGTTGAAAAGTCATACTATTGCAGCTCTTTTACCATACACAACCTTTTGCAATGTGCATCTCTGATTTTTCCTATAGATAAACATCCTCTATCTTTTCTCTAATAAATAGAATTGAAGGAATTCTTTGTAAAAATCCCTTGTGTAGGCCTCTTAAACTTTGGTACAGAACAATACATTAAAAATGGAATATTTAGGACACTTAATTAGGAAAATATCAAATACAACTTGCAAGGTTAATGCTTGTAATTTTATTGTTATTCTTGTTAATTAAGATTTTAACTTGCAGAAGGTTTATATATTTTGCAAATGATAAAGTTACAGTGAGTTAATCTCTTAAAAGGAGAAAGTTATTGATCTATACATTTGAGATAAATACATAAGAAGTAGCTACTAGATGTTTTTGAAATTGTTTTCTAAATATTCAAACAGAGATCTTAAGTGAAGACCTATTATTAAAGAAGTTATTTAATGGCTTAATAGTATTATGGTCCAAGGCAAATATATCTAATCTTATTTTAATTTTGTATATTAAATTCCTTTAGTTTCAATTAAGTTATATTAAGGATGGTATACTTATAAAGTGAAACTTCAATATACATAATGGTAAAACACGCAAATGATTAATTTTGTGAAAGCATACTTGTAAAAAGTTGAGCTTTTCTAAACAAATATTTTGGCTTGTTATTCGAAAATAAATAGCACAAAGACTTTTAATTCTTATATATTCTCTTTTTCAATTTTCTTCATCATTACATAAGAGCTACATCATGATTTGTAATAATTTCTATTCCAAAATTGTATTTTGTTTTTAATTAAATAAAACCTTGTGTGACAATTTATCAACTCTTTTACTCCAACTCATATATAGGCTAGTATTTATTTCTATTCTATGTAGGAAAATATTTGTAATACTTTTATTTTTTGATTTTACTCATATTATAAAATCTATTTTTGATGGAAATATTCTACATCTTATAACCATTCCCTGAATGAATTTTGCAACTCATATGCTAATAGTTACTAAGATGTTATTTTATTGATTTGTAACCTTTCTCAACTAAATTTAGTGTTAGCATAGGAAAATGAAGATTAGTTTAGTTAGAAGACAAAGATAACTTTAAAATTTTACCAATCGAGTCTTTCATATTTGCAATTTATCTGCAGTATTATGTAACCAATTCCTTTAAACAAAAGGAGAACAATTGAAAAAGATGGAAAAGGGACAAAGATGGTTTTATTTAAAACATGCCAAGACACTTCCCTTTTATTTTTACTTTCCTATTTTCATCTATCTTTATCCTCTTTTTATTTTTTCTTTCACTCTTTTCACTAAAAATCTCTTAAAATTGGTGATTCCTTCGAATTTCTTCAAATTTGAGGCATGATAACTTGTTTAGAGGTTAAAAGATGTAGCTAGGACTTGTTCGCTATTTATAAAGGAAGTGACAGAAAAAGAATAAAATTTGAATTTCATCATGCTTTCTTCAATTTTTAAGTAGATAACCTCTCTTTTCAAGTGCATTTAAATTACTAATTATAATTTTTTTAGATGATATTGTAACAAGACAAACAAATATAGGCAGAAATAAAATACTTGTAGCCTTCGTTGCTTTTGCACATGCTATAAATACGAAGAGTGCCAAGATTTCATTAATAGAATTATGGTCCAAGGAAAATATATCTGATCTTATTTTAATTTTGTACGTTAAATTCCTTTAGTTTCAATTAAGTTATAAGAAGTATGGTATACCTATAAAGTGAAACTTCAATGTATATAATGCTAAAACATGCAAATGACTAATTTTTATGAAAGCCTACTTGTAAAAAGTTGAGTTTTTCTAAGCAAATATTTTACTATGTTATTTGAAAATAAATAGCAGAAAGTCTTTTAGTTCTTATACATTCTCTCTTTCTATTTTCTTCATCATTACATAAGAGCTACATGATGATTTGTAATAATGCCTATTCCAAAATTGCATTTTGTTTTTAATTAAATAAAACCTTTTGTGACATCAACTCTTTTACTCCAACTCAAACATAGGCTATTACTTGCTTTTTTTCTATGTAGGAAAGCATTTGTAATACTTTTATTGTTTGATTTAACTCATATTATAAAATATCTATTTGATGGAAATATTCTACATCTCATAACCTTAACCTAACTGAATTTTTCACCTCGTCTGCTAATACTTAATAAGATGTTATTTTATTGATTTTTAACCTTTCTCATCCAAATTTAGGGTTAACATAGGAAAATGAAGATTAGTTTAATTAAAAGACGAAGATAACTTATAAATTCCACCAATTGCGTCTTTCAGATTTGCAATTTATCTATAGTATTATGTAACCATTTTTCTTTAAACAAAAAGAGAACAACTGAAAAAGATGGAAAGGGGAAAAAGATGTTTATTTAAAACATGTCAAGACGCTTCCCTCTAATTTTTACTTTCCTATTTTCATCTATCGTTATCCTCTTTTTATTTTTCCTTTCACTCTTTTCACTAAAAATCTCTTAACATTAGTGATTCCTTATAATTTCTTCAAATTTAAGGCATGAAAACTTGTTTAGAGGTTAAAAGAGGTGGCTAGGGACTTGTTCACTATTTCCAAAGGACGTGAGAGAAAACAAATAAAATTTGAAGTTTCTCGTGCATTCTTCAATTTTTAAGTAGAAGGACTCTCTTTTCAAGTGCATTAAAATTACTGATTAAAAATTTTTATTATGATATTGTAACAAGGCAAATACATATAGGTAGAAATAAAATATACGTAGCTTTTGTTTCTTTTGCACATGCTATATATTTGACATAGGAAGAGTGCCAAGATGTCATTAATAGATTCAAGAATGATATTATTATTGTTTTGATAATGTAGCAGAAGCTGAAAGGATATATTGTTAATTTTTTCAAGAGAAAACGTTATGTTCAACAAAATAATTTTAACATATATTTATTGTTAAATATGATATTTTGATTGCATTTCATTATAATTAATATTGTAATATATATAAATTATATATATATATATTTAATGATGTCATTATTATAAAAACTTTTAATCAATATTCAAATTAAAGAAGTCTTATAAGCACTTAGTATTTGTAAATGAGTTAAAGTTTTTTTGGTCATAAAATATGTCAAACATCACATATATATGTGTGTGTGTGTGTGTGTGTGTGTGTGTGCATTGGGGTAAGAGTCGTGCTCACAAGATTCATTAATGTTTGTGAGAATTAAGTATATATAATAATTCATCCACATAATGAAAATTCATCATAAGTGTAATATTTGTGTTTGTATCTTTATTTTGTATGTCCATTTAATTTCACAATTTAGGCGTCGAATGTAACTAGGAAAATATGGAGACATTGCAACAGTTAAAAGTTGAAATGTAAAATTCTTCTCTTTTTACAATTGTAAGCAGTATGTTGTCATGAAAGAACAATGAAACCATTGAGTATGCAAGTCGTATGCTATGTTGACGATGATTTGTTTGTAAATTTCATTATTATGGAGGTAATGAAAAGGAAATTAATAAACTAATGACTCCTAATTTATGATATTATTGCTACAGTGAAAATATTTTATAGGGAGAAGGATTTTGTTTTTTCTTATGCTCTCTACTCTTCCCTTGCAAACAATACAATAGGAGATTTAATACCATAAATATCTAAACCTGGATCATATGTTACACATAAAAAATGAGCATGTCAAAAATAATTACTACATTAATAAATATATAAACCTTGATCAAATGTTAGAAAACCATGCATATGTGAAGAAGATGATAAAATGAGGATAAGACCAAAACATCTTAGGATAAGACCAAAATTTGAAGATGATAAAATGAAGACAAGACTAAAATTCCAATATGGTCAGATGATAAAATTATTAAATAATGACAAAACCAAGAGGTTGACTCACCAATTTTGTATTACTAAGCAAAATACAACTAACAATTTTACAACATTGTCAACTTATGCAAAAAGAGCCAATATTTAAATTGTCAATAAACCATGTTCAAACTGTGAACCAAATCATATCAAAATCATCAAGCAAATGATAACTGATACATAACTTAAAGTTAGTATCCAAACTCTCAATCATCAATGACTTGACATTTTTTAAAAGCAGATCTTTTTGCTCTCAATTTGATCCTCCTCTTAGTTTGAGTTGTATTGCCAGTTGTATTTTGGGAAGCTTAAGTTATTGATGCATTGTTATTGGAAGGTTTTAGCACTCAACATTGAGTTCCACCCATCTATGAAGCATAAAAAATCAAAAAGCTAAATCTTAGCATCTCTTTTATAATTACACATAAGTAGTGTAAATATGTATTTAAATGACTAATCGTAAAATAAATATTTCTATATTTTCCCTAAATGTCACTCCATATCCTCTAGTTACCTATCTAAATAAAAGAAATTATAATGTTGTATAATTTAGAGAAAAATAACTTGAAATTAAATGTGAATATTCAGTAATCACTCTCTTTTCTCTTCTTAAGATAAAAGAGGCAATATATAAATATGTAGCTACTAATTTTGTGGGTCTTCTAACTAGATTGATACTAAAATTAGATGAAGCTGCTTCAATTTTTGGTGAGCTTCCTCTTTTTCGCTACATTATACATGTTGATATACTTTTGTGATGAATAAATTGACATTCTTTCTATAATTGAAATTAAGAGAAACAAAAATTTAATAATAATTACCTTAACATTCAAATACATCAAGACTGCATCAATCTTGAATGGACAAGACATAAGTCATGGTGAAATCAAGAAGGAAATAATCTTCATCATGCTAGAGACATCAAATATGAAGATTATAGAAGATTTGATTGAATATATCCGTTGGAGTCAGCAACAAGTCGACCAGCATTTCATAAGTC
>JANJEY010000004.1:55732322-55748426 GCA_024703695.1 Erythroxylum cataractarum | reverse complement strand
TGCCACCTGAAACCCCATTTTCCCTCCCTTCTTTCATTTTCTCTCTTCTTCCCTACTTCATAATTGTCGATCCATCTTCCACCCAAGCATTCAACGTCAATTTTTGCTTGGTTCGGTCCATCGTGTGTCACTTTCAGGTAAGTTTTCCCTTGGGTTTCCCAGTGTCTCCAAAAAATTCATTGTTAGTGATGAACATGGGTGGGGTTTCACAGATTGTGGATATATGAACGTGGGTGGGTGGGTTTTTATGGATTGTGGTTATAATGCATTTTTACGTATTTTCGTTGGTTTATTTATTGGTTAAATGTGTTTTTGTTGGTAAATAATGGGAAAATGTAGTGATTTTGTTATTAGTTAGAGATGAATTTGGGTTACCTATGAATTGTTCGAAGAAATGTATCTTAAGGATGTTGGTGAGACTTGGTTAATGCCTTGGAATCTAAAGAAAAAACCTAGAGTAGTTACATAAGACTTGCAATGGAAAATTAACGAATTATATGGAAGGATTTCATGTAATAGAATGAAATTAGACAATTATATGGAAGGTGATATTTGTGAAAAAATTAATGAGCAATTTTTACGTATTAATATGGTAGAAGTTGAATATACTTCAATATTTGATTCTATAGATAATTACTTGAGATTTCTTAGTCATCCCAATGCTTACAATTGCTTCTAAGTCTGCTTTTCGTACTACTTGTTGAATAATGAATTCTTATCACAATTGATTTCATCTAATAACTTAAGAAGTGTTGATGTATGGCAAGAGTTAGTATATACTGAAATACTTTTATGACTTCAATAAACATCTCCATATGATTGTATATTTTGTTTGTTATATTATGATATACATAGATAATGTAGTCATAGATATGATTATTCATCATTTTAAAAGTTTACTTGAAGAAATAGTTTATGAATAAAGATATATCTATTTGTTAATAATAATGTATTTATTTAATCAATATTTTTTATATATAATTGTGGATAATTTCTATTATGAGTTCTTTTTAAATAAAGGAAGTGATGCTAAGTGATGTCACATTGTATCACAATCTTCTTTTAGCTTCTTGTTAAAGTATGTTATTGGTTTTTATGTGTATCTCTAAAAACCAAATTGATATATTGGATCACTCCCTCTAAACAATATTCTCTAAAAGTTATCTAAAAATTAGGATATTTGACATTTATATATGTATTCATACCTTTCGACACATGTCCTATGTTATGGTTCCATTTATGTCTTTTATGAAAGAGATGAAGTCTTTGGAATGCCCGTGTCCCTAGGCCATGAATCTTCTTATTTCTTTTGAAAGTAATGCATGATTTCTACCACAATGTCCCTATATTATGGATCATATTATTTCTCTTGTAATTAGCATACAATTTTAAGTAAAACTATAGCTAAGGACCTATTACACAATAAAATTTCTTCAATTTCACAACAATCTCTCTTTTGCCATTATTCTAGGCCATGTCTCCTATTTTACTTAATCCACACAAGACATGAGTTGGCACATGGGCATAGATAGGAACACATAGGCCAATCTATGTTCCTTTAAGAATTATAATTTTCTTCATATTTTATCTTAAAATAGCCTTTACTTCTTAAATATTTTAGCCTATAGTTAATTTATTATAATTATATGAAATTAAATCAAAGTTAAGTAAAATAAGGTAATTTGACATGAAAATGAAGAAAAATATTTATTAAAAATATGTCCATTTTCATGCACATTAAATATTCCCATGCTTACGCTTTTGCTCGTCCTCAAGTAAATTGATTTCAATTTGTAACATCCCGTCCCTATATTAAGGGTTAGAACCCAGATTTCAGATGGAGAGAATAGCAATGTGAGAGTTAGGGAAAATTTTTTGCATTTCATGCCCAGCAGCATGTCAGCATACATGTATGTAAATTTGAATCATTACACATATAAAACTAAGTGTACATGCATTCATTCACAACTTTTGGGTATGATTGTTTTTAAATGTGATTTTATTGAAAATGAGAAGTAGAGGGAGTTGAAAGAGTGATCTTGGTATGAGTTGGTAAACTTCTTATATGTTATTATGCATAAACTTCTTCTGGGTTACGGTTTATCTTACATCTTCTGTTCCATTTTTGATCATTCAGAAGATGGAATCTTTGAGTCTTCATGAAAGTTGTAGCTCTTGATGTCCTTTTTGAAAAAATCTAAAGAACACCTAAATCTGATATCTGTAGAGAAAGTTATGATAATTGCAAACTTCTTCTATGTTACTGTTCATAAACTTCTTCTAGGTTACTGTTCGTCTTACATCTTCTGTTCCATTTCTGATCCTTCAAAAGATGGAATTTGTCTTTGAGGTATTCATGAAAGTTGTAGCTCTTGAAGTCCTATTTCTAACCATCTAAAGAATACCAAAATTAGATATCTCTAGAGAAATTTATACTAATTGTCCCATGATAGATTCAATTTGATTGAGGATAAAACCATATTGGATTCTTTTGGCCATAACTTCTTCTCTATACACTTAAATTACTTGATTCTTGAACCATTGGACTCTTAAGACATTTTTCTACATCTCCACCAAAAATAGTGGCCATCTGAAATGAAGTGAGAGATATTGAGTGAAAAACGTGGGACGGGTATAGTGTATGTGTCTTTAAATGCTATGAACTGGTATTATTCCACTGAACATGCTTTAGTATTTTGATGATTTCAACATTGGTAGAGCTCCAAATGAGATGATTCCTAATTTCTGGTGAATTAGAGACATGGAGCTACAAATGTTATGAAGAAATTGGAATCTAATTCAGTTTTTAAGATGTTTAAATTTCGGATAGAAGTTATGCATAGTATACTGATTTGGATAAGAGTAGTCCAAAAATGTTTAAAGTATATCTTCCTGTTAGACCATGAGTGGTTGACAAATTAAATCCTATTTATGTTTTGATAATAATAAAATGCTTAAAATTGGTTAAGAAATTTATTGTAGGTGTGTTGGATTGAAAGAAATCTAGAATACATTGTAAATCATTCAAGAATCAAGAAGGAAACATATTCAACATAATTTAGACATTAAAAATGAAGATTATGGGAAGATTTGATTAAATGTATCTGTTGGAATCAACAACAAGTCGATTAAGTATGAAACAAGTCAACTAAGAATTAAGGATCATCAGATGGGAGTTGAAACAAGTCGATTAATATGTTACAAGTCGACTACAAATTAAGTGAATAGTAATACTAGTCGACTATAACAGTAATACTAGTCGACTATCATAGTACTAGTCGACTGATCGAGGAGGAAGTTGAAGCCTGTAGTGAAAAATGTTAATACTATTCGACTGTAACAGTACTACTAGTCGACTATCAGGTCGCTGACTATAAGGTACTAGTCAACTATAACAGCACGACTAGTCGACTATCAAGTGAAGTTGATCAATCTTTATCCGAATCATTCAAAAATGGAAAGGAAATAATTTAGCAAGGAGTATGAACAATCAACAATGGCTAGTGGACATACCCAACGGCTATAATCATCCTTTAGCCTGCAAATAAATAGAGAAATATCAAGGGAAATGATATAAGCGCAAAAATCAAAGTCTACCACAAAAGTCCCAAGAATTTGTTCTCATACTGCTCTTAAGCTTATTTCAATTTGTAATGAGCATTGTTCTATCTTCTTTATCTCATTTCTTGTGCTAGTTGAGTGATTAGTGAAAGGTCACTTGTGAGGAAGGATTTGTGCTGAAAAACAAATCGGTTGTAAAGGTAGGATTTGTGCCGGAAAACAAATCGATTGTAAAAGTAGCTTGAGTCGGAAATCAAGTGGGGTTGTAAGAGTTCACACTAAACTAAAAAGTATGTAGTAAAGTGGTTTGCCAAATCATAAGTGGGAGCTTAGGTAGAGGACATAGGTCTTAGCACCGAACCTCTATAAAAACAGTGTTTGCTCTTCTTCCCTACTCTTTTCTTTTAAATTTGTTTAAATTGTTTTGTGTGAATTAATTTCTGATTTTATTGTAGAATTTTTCGAAAAACTTTAAAGATCTATTCAACCCCCCTTCTAGATCATTTACACAACCTTGCTTAATTTGTTCATGGTTCTTCAGTCTTATCTCTTTTTCTTTTCTTTCCGGGTCTTAGAGGCATCTCCTTGATCAATGGAGGTAATACTGGCTGAAGATTTTCAGTTTTTAGCCAAATTTTAGGATAACTAATGGGTTCCATAGCATACTAGTTACTCTTCAAAAAAAAATCACATTTATAATATCAATTGACATAAGTATCGATATCCTCCCTATGATATGATATATAACCACAACATACTTATATGGAATCCCTGTTAAGTCCCATAGTTTATATTGACAAGTTTGTGCTTATAAATCAACGATGAACTAGTTTATAAAAAGTGTTACTTTAAATTTCAAATTCCCATTTGTTTTGGTCATACAATGACTTACTCCATTATATAACCTCTATTTTCTTCCTCACTCTTGGTCATTTATCATTAATGTATTAACGCATTATGTGTTTTTTTTCATGTATTCGAGTAGTTAAAGAAACTTAAATGTCGTTTAGCATATTGATCACGCTTTTCCTATAAGCTTTGCAAATGAATCCATTAAATGTCTCTGATATATTAGTGTGAATTATTTTACGCTTTGGTCTTATGCTGACAAATTCCTTCACATAAGTCTCTAGTTACCTAATTTTGAAATCATCATAAGCCTTCAGTGAAATACTCTTCAACTGCTCCATTACCTCATCAAAGTTGCCTTTTGTTATGCAACTCACCACTTGCCAAAATAAAATTCTATATATATGGCCTTTATGAATACTTGACCAATTTGCATAGATATGCCAAGCATATGTTCTATACTTAGCTTTTGGGAATAGATTCTTTAATGCATCCATTAAACCTTATAACAAAAGAAAAGGTAACATAAATTCAAGAACTTAAATCACTTTGAGAAATGAACATCACATGTATGAATATTTAAAGTTTACCTTCTACTAATCACTAACAAAATTCCACGCATTCCCACTTATGTCTAGATCTTCTGTAAGAATGCTCAAAAACTAATTCCAAGATTAGTAATTTTCCCTCAAAACCATAACCCAAGATATAGAAAACATCTATTATTTTTATCACGACTTATTGTAGCTAGTAAAGCACCTCCAAGGAATATATTTAAAAACATTCATTTAACCTAATTATTTTCCTACATCCACCGATAAAGTCATATTTCAAAGCATTAAATCCCACATAAAACTTTATAAACATTGGTTTTTTGGACTATTCATCAAGTTCAGTTTGAATAATATACCGTCCATATTTGTCAGCTCGTCGTAATTCTTGCCTAGAAGACCATAACTTGGCATAATGACCTTCCATATATCCTCGTAGTATGGCAATAGCTTCCCATTTAACCCTATAACGTTGGAATTTAGTTGCCTCTAGTGCATATTTTCTTTAGAGATCATCCATCATTTCAATAATAAGTTAATTCAAGTTTCTCCTAAACTTGGGTAGAATTCATTTGCTATCAATTTTTTGCTAGCTAGCTTTTTTCTTTGCACTTCCCTACAGTATTCTTGTTTTCACAATAAATGTTTTCTCATTTCCAATCCATCTAGCATACAGTCGAAAAGGACATTGTGACTCATAAACTGCCTCTATTTTTACACTAGATCTCACTATTGAAACATCATAGCTATTTGTAATTTTTTAGTTTCTTATTGCTTCCATCAACTGTATCTCATCCTTAAACTTCATTCCAATTTCAAACTTAATCAACTATTAGATTAAAGACTGTGTATTTCTTTTTTGGAATCGATTCTTCATCGTCACTACAAAATTGGTGATTGAACTTCAATATCATTATCCTTATATTCACTATTTGCACCATGTGAGCTTCCTTCTTTTCTTTGTGTATCTTTAGAATAATCACCTTCTTCATTGAAATCCTTTCCACTACCTTCAACCCTGTTAATAGCATTGTTGCATTCAAACCCACTATGTATAATCTTGGCATACTCTTCTCATTTGTTCTAGTAGTAACAAATTCTTCATCAACAACTGCAAATAACTTATCATCAACTAAATCATCTCTAGATTCATTAACCTACATAATAATAAATCCATCATCTTGCTCCATTTAAACTTGGAACAACCCTCATCATTCATACTCACTTTCTTATGTGTATTATCATCAAATTCAATGTAAATATTAGAGTCATATTCTTCACTATATATTGCAAGATGCTCATGATAATGCTTGTAGTAGATTTCAAAATTATGATAATGCAAATCTTCCATCTGTTGGAGTATAGCCAACATGTCCTTATCATATTGTAAGCTTAATTTTTTTCAAGCTTCTCATCGACTCATTAGAAAATTTGTAAAACATAGATATTACTCTTATGTATTTTATCTTTAGAAACTCTTTTCAAGACTGGTATGTTAAGTTCATCAACACTCATATCCTTCTTCCTTTTAATATTTCCCCTAACATATTCATTATCATGTCTTTCCAATAGCCCATCATGATGAAATTCAAAATTTACCAACTTCTGCAAAATATTAAGCATTTTTTTATAATCACATGTAACATAATACATAAGAAGATAGTTATAAATGGAAATAAGTACAATAGATTAAACAAACTAAGATGAGCTAAGGGAAAGTGTGACTAAGACAATAATATAGGGCTAAATACAAAAACATAATAAGGAAGAAAAATAGAAGATGACAAAGAGTGAAGAATTGAAATGATTTTCCTCAAAGGGGATTCTTACCTAATGGAAAATGTTTATATTGACTTAGAATTACAAATTAATATTTAAAAAATGATACATATTCTAAGAGAGAAAAAGAAGAAAAAACTAAGCAATATCAATTTAGGAAAATTAGAAATACTGAAGAGAAGAATAAAAAGATACCTAATTCCCATATAAACAGTAAAGGATATAATCTGATGCAAAGGACTAGGGCTATTATAAGGGATTCATGACTTAAATAAATATTGGTTTATACTAAAAAAACAAAGTTACCAAAAGTTTCAATATAGTGTTTATGTTAAAAAAAATGTTTATACTTGACATTAAATACCTTTTGACATATATATACTTGACATATTCTTTTAATTGCTATAAGGTGACATGTTATCCTAAGGAAATCAAGTGAACATTGATATATAATTGACATCTTAATTCCTAATATATTTATGTTCGAAGATGAATTGAGAATTAAATTCAACCCAAGAAGAAATGAGAATTAAATTCAATAAAAGATACAAAGTTACAATTACAGGTAGGGAAGAGACAAATACCTTGCCTTCTGCTGTGAAACAATTACTATAGCTACCGGTTTAGATGGTGCAAATATATTCACAACAAAGAAAGTTTAGAACTTAAACATGGTAAAATATTTTCCTCTCAGTCCTAATTATATAACATGGTAAAATATTAGAAACAATCTTCACAATAACATTTTAAATTTCTGCAAAGCTTAAGCGTTAAGCCAAATAACCTAAGCACGTATGGACAGATAAATCAATAATTATCTAAAACCATTATGCTCCAAACGTAATTCATAAGCCAAACATATGAAACACGTCTTGGTTTTCCTGTAATGAACAGAAAAACATAAACAAAAATGAAAAAGGAAACTTGACTACTAAAAAGTGTAAACAAGACACCTCTTTTTTTGTCAAAGCTCTATCTTTTAAATTGGAATTTCTATAATACACAAAGAGGATTGGTATGACATTTTTTGAAATACAAAGAGGACTAAAGAATGGTGTGTGATAGAGGAGCGAATCACAAATTTTGTCTATAAAAAGGAGCGAAGAATGTTGTGTGATAGAGAAGATCGGTGTGACAACGAAGAAAAGTGTAACACAATCTGCAAAGAGGAGTAGCAAAAAAGGGTAACATTGGTGTGACAATAGATAAAAGGTATGCAACTGGAAAGAAAAGGTGCGACAGAGAATGATGTGCAGGTAAGTTAATCTGAATCCCAAATCAATTTATGGTTTTTACCCTTTTCTTTTAATTTTCCTTAATTTCCCTTAATTAGTTTAATTAAGTCTAACATGTACAATTAAATATAGATGTAATCACACATGTTTAGGTTTATGTCTTATATGGCTTAGCATGTCATCATCGTTAACGGAGATACAAATGTCAGGCCATATTTTTTAAAAAATTGAAAGTTTGGATATTTAGTTGCTATTTTTTAAAACTCAAGTTATAATTGTAAATTTAAGTAAAGTTTCAGATTATTTGTAATTAACCCAATAACTAAATATGTATTTTAAAGATACACTTTAATCATTATAAAAAAAACTAGTAATAGTGATATTAGTTAATCAATATATGGCACTCGTTGACTCATGCTATTGTGACAACTAATATTCCTACACAAACTTAGTATATACAAAATATCTCTTCCAAAGACATTGATTGAAGAATGTATACAAATAATGTATACACAATCTTTTGGTAGGTACTACTTCTACTTTCCTCTAAAACTTTGACTTCATGAACAATGCCTAATACCAAACTTATGGATTTCACATCATAACAACTAATACCAACCAAAATTCACATCATAACAGCTAATACTAACCAAAACATAGTATTAAAATGTAATGTTATATCAGGGTACCATTTTGATTGTAATGATATTTTTCAAGGTGTACCAAATTGTAAATATTAAGTACTATTAGGAAAATAAAAACTTAAGGATTAAAATTAAAAAATAAATATAATTTCCCCACTTTGACTCTTATATCAACTTAGTCTCGTAATCACAAATTTCAATCCATAGTCTCGTACTTCTCTCTCTAGCTCATAATTTTTGTCATCTCTTAGTCAAGTTGTAGACATTTTTATTAAAGCGCTCAGCCGAGAGTTGTTTTCAATGTCACATATAATTGGATTTAACAAGTGTTAATGATAATACTAATATGAAATAAATAACAAGATCTAGAGATTAAATTAATAAATTAAAAACTAAATAAGAAACAACGAGTAATTGCCTTGTCCGTTTTCAGACTCCATATCACTCTTCAGTTAACGAATTAATGCATTAGGCTGTTCCTACTTTCACCCGCTCTTTAACTTGGCCATAATGATCCAAGACTAAATGCATCGGAAATACCTTGCACCAGATGACTTTGCTCCACTTATAAACTTTCAGACTAAGAACTGGAGTAGCAAATGATTGAGCTATTTTTCCTACCCATGGTGCCATAAAAGTGAGATACATTGGGATAACTAAATATTAAGGAGATCATTAATACATTATATTACAATTTCAAATAATAAGTTTATCTTTTAAGAGCTACCATATAGGATGGACAATTTTATTCTCCAAGCACGTGTCTTCTTTTTTTCCCACATAATCAGCAAATTTCCATTGTCACTCGTATGAAAAAGTTGGGGTTAAATATCATGTATCAGAATCATCTACGTAAGCTGAATGCTTGTGCACAAGGAGTTCAACTAGGGGCTGTTCCACGTCTGAACAAGGCTGAGTCTTGTCACGGTGTACTGGTATGTTTCCGTTGTTCGTAACTATTGTCACCTCCTCTTTGCGGGTCAAGAGCTCATTTGCAACTACCATGTGCATCTTGTACTTTTTAAGAGCCGTATCAGCCTTCTCAAGAAGAATCTTAGAATCTGTCTCAAGCTGTCCAGGTTATGCAATGAAAACGTCAATTGCTTATGATAATGAGCTGAATTTCTTTTTAACAAGACACGAAACTTTTTCACCATCGAGTAACGACCTCATTGTCAAAACAGAAGGATAGGAAGAAATCCTAATTCTTTTTGTTCAGATATATAACAAGATAAAAGGTCCAATTGTTTTCTTCCACGCACCCTTTATGATTATGGTGGAAGAAAACATTCCTTACCATGCATGCTACTGAAATATATACATAAATTCAGGATCCCATAACTGACTTTATGATATATCAGAAACCTATGTTTATAATCGTTGGTTATTGATATCAATCCAAATACATCTCTACACTATTTACATATCATTTAGAGCAGATGCAACAGTATCACTTATCAATGAAAAACCCTTCCAAGGATTTGGTCAAAATTCTCTCAATCTTCATGGAAATAAGATGTCGGTACAAAAACTAACCTTGAATGATATGCAAAAGGCTAAAGGAGCCCATTCTTTCCTTAGGACTGAGAGCATTTTCGGCACTTGAGCAAGTTGCATGTCAAGTGAGCCAGAGGCTGACTGAATCTTGTGCTCTGCCTGAAAATGTATGGAACGATCAATAATGAATTGAGATTCATCAATCACCTCACACATGAATAAACACTCTATAGCCGAACAAAGGAAATACATGATGAGAGAATTTCCTTTCCAACAAGAATCCGTGAAATTAGGAATCCCATATTAATTCACGCTAATTTCAATTCATTCTCTCTAACAAGAGAAAGAGGACTATAATCAATGTGCTTTCCAGAATAGGATTCTCAACAGGATATTGTTGAACCAGAAGGAAAAGGTCAAG
The DNA here is from genome assembly GCA_024703695.1 of Erythroxylum cataractarum. Lineage (NCBI taxonomy): Eukaryota > Viridiplantae > Streptophyta > Magnoliopsida > Malpighiales > Erythroxylaceae > Erythroxylum > Erythroxylum cataractarum. The sequence goes on along the minus strand of JANJEY010000004.1, from coordinate 55,737,889 downwards.
CTGTACCATCCAAACAATAATCAAACATTGGAAGATAATCTAAATAGCATCTAGGTCTTTCTTATTTTGATTTGCATGAGCGACTTACAAAGAATATGATGGCACAATATCAGTATAAATCTAAAAATGCTGAATAGATGATTTTTTTTTTTCGTTTCATCTCTGGTAAGGTGGATAATTAAATTAAAGTGAAGATAAGATTAAAAGGAAACGAAGAATTACAATTTTTTAAACTACCGCACACGAAGTTTTCCCTTTTTGTTCTATTTTTGAGCTTCTACACGGTTAAGAATCATTACCCTACCATACATATTTGTATTGCCAAATCGTAAGAAGTCACACGATACTTTACTAGGAGTGGGCATGCTCTTGTACAATGCAATTTCCATAGGATTTTCACAAACACTTTAAGTTATTGTCTGAGAAACCAATTCAGCATAAAAGGACATATGGACAATTATTTTGCGTATAAAAATAATTACCAAGCTTTTCCATGGGACATAGAAGTCAGAAACTGCAGCAGCAAGATAAAACATGGCATGTGACCCCAAAACTTTCATGGACATTGCAATTATTCGTAACATCTGCAACATTCAATATAAAAGTTCAAACCTTGTATACATATGCAAATATGAAGAGACACATAAAAGACGACACAAAACAGACAACAAATTAAATAAACAGCTTTCTCTGAAAGAAAGCTGGGAGGTGACATCATCAAATAGCATAAGAAAATCATATATAAACAATACAAGATTTCAGAAAACAACCAATCAACTTATATGATGAAGACAAGGCTCCAACATTACTTATCAAGCCAGCAATATAAAAAGTTTTAAAGGCTGTTATTCCCGTTGAAGAACTATCAATTGAATGTTCAGTCTTCCATAACTGCTAGCATTAACAACACCTACTTCATGAAGGACTTGTCATATCCCAAATATTAACGATGCATCAATTTAAATAAGAAAGAAAGCGTTACAGGCAGCATGACTTGTATCAGTTACTCTTGGATTGCACCGAGTTTTCTGCCATTAAAGTATTAAACAAATAAAACTCTCCATTCATCCAACCAGTGTCAAGACAACATTTGTCATGCAATAGAAAAAAAAATTATACGAAGAGAAGGCAAATATGAGTCATGACTTAATGTGACACTTCCATGACTGGAATATCACCAAGAAGGGGTTATTGCACTAGCATTTAGTAAAGTACAGACAAAGCTGAGTGAAGCTGACCTGAAGATACTCAAATATGGTTGTAAACGGAATCTTCAACAAGCGACCTTCTGCAACTGCCTGAAATATGAAATAAGCCTCCATTAACAAACTGTTTAAGTTTATACAACCACTGCTCATTGCATTACAATAAAAGTAGATGAAAAAGATAAAAAGATGAAATTCTATACTACAAAACACAAATAAGTTATAGATGGTTCATACAGCATGATGATCACCAATGGCCCTCCGCACTGCTTCAGCGTATGATGGCTGCACTGAAATGTTGCACAAAATTTGGTTAGCACAACAGCAGCATTCAGTTATTGAAACAATTTACTTAAATATAATTGAGAAAAATTGGGGATGAATTCTCAAAAAACACAAGAAAAAAGATAAAGAAACATGCATTATCCCAAGACAATGTTCTAAGCTAGCACTATGAGATCATACAAACAAGAAACAGGATCAAGCAATATAACGACCTTAGAAACAATATAAGAAATCAGAATGAAAAAATTTCAAGATTATGGGTTGCATTGCATACAGGCAATTGTCACAAGAAATAAAATATAGCAATGTGCTTGCAGCAAAAAAAAAAATTTAACTGAAGTCTTATGTACAGACAATAGACACCAAAAACCTTGTATGCTGGATTCTTTATTGAACTCAAAACATTCAAGGAAAGGATCCTCCGGAAGATATCGGCAATATGGCTGACAAGTTTCTCTGCACAAGCCGCAATACATTGTCAAAAACAACTGGTTTTAAAACTGATGTGGATAAATCCTTCATCTTCCTGCTAAACCCGCTTTTTACTCGTATGAAGAATAGTACATCTTACTTATAAACTATACAGGCTACATCAGAAGTCAACTAAATCATGGAAATATAAGAACTCACCTCCTATGCAAGTATACAACTGCATACCCAGCCTTGATAAAGTACCTAAGAGGTTAATATTCTACACGATATCAAAACAAAACAACAGGACTCGCAAAAGAAAGAAGCTTGTATATAAAGTAAATACTCAGTGGACGCAGCTCCTCTATGGCCTGAACTGAAATTATCGATGTAGCGGACACAACGTTGCTCCAACGGAACGGTGGTACCACCACAAGTCACACATACAACCCTCCGACCACTTTCACATCCTTAAGATACAAATCGATTAGCTCATTAGAGTATACCCCAAACAACTGAAAAATCTTCCAACATCACTGAAAAATCTTCCAACATCAGACCCATTTACTGAATCCATTATCCTCAGACTCAGCAACGAACCCTAATTCCCATGATTTCGTTTATCGACAACTCTAAATCTGAAAAGGTGACGAGAGAAAGGCCGAAAGGGTCAGACGTTAAAAAACTAGGGTAGTTGGGTCATTTCTAAAATCTGTCCATTGGATAGATTGTTTCTGTACCACAGAAATGGATTGGACAAATAATTTCTGTCCATTTCTTTTTAGGACAGGACAAAAACCAAACGTAGACAGTAGCCAAACACGATGAAGGACAGGACTTTAGTGTCCATGTCCACTGTCCTCATCCCTATGGACACTAACCAAACACAGGGTAAGATCTTATTCTTCTGTCCTCTTCTCCTCTCCAACAATTGCTGCCTTTCGACCTATTAGTTTTAGGTTGTTTTCAAAATTATTGTGTGTTAAACTCAAATAATGTCATTTGCTTCGGTTGTGCTTTTAATTTGTGGGTTTTGAGCTTTAATTCAAATTTTAGGGTTTTGATAATTACTCAATTAGACTTGACTGGCATAAATTATGAATTGCGTTATGGCAATTGTGGTTTGGTAATCAAATTATATATTGTGTTGCGACAATTATGACTTTGTCTTTCGCGATTGGGTTGAATTTTATTTAATTTATAAATTGTATTGTGATTAATAATTGCAAAGTAATAGTGTCTTAATTTTGTTTTAAACAACAAAAATAAGTTTTAAATTATAGTTTAGATTTTAGATTTGGAATGACTTTATGATTATGACAATAAAAATAGGCTTTAAATAATAGTTTGGATTTGTATTTATTTTTACGATTATGAAGTACTCCTAATAATTCAGATGCTTCAGGAAGATTCAATGATCCAAATTGGTCTCATGCTAAATTGGTTCCTATAATGGAGAATCATAACATTTGTTTATATTGTAATAAGTATTTGAAAGGTAGGGAAATTACCAAATTAAAGAAGCAATTGGATGATATTAAAGGTGATGTGGAGCCTTGTAATAAAGTAAATTATATTGAAATGACAAATGAAGAATTTGTTTAAAGAATATTAATATCAGAAAGATAGAAGACAAAGATTGAACTACGAAATTGATAGTAGAAGTTCTTTTTGCAGTGGTCAAGATGATAGTAGAGATATTGAAGTGTCATATTCCTACCCAATAAGAAGACATATCACTCGTGAAGCTCAACCTTCAATCTTTAATGCCTTATAATATAAAGAAATGGCTTATAATTTGAAAATATAAATGGCCAAATGGTGTTATGATTCAGATATATCATTCAATATTACACACTCTTATTATTACCAACCTATGATAGATGTTATTGCCTCTTACAGTCTAAGATATAAAGCTCCTTCACTTGATAACTATATATGTAACTTCTAAGGAGCTCTGTTTATGAAATAAATAGTTATTTAGACGAAAGAAAAATGATTATGACTACTTATGGGTGTCCAATCATGTATAATGATTGGACAAATAGAAAATTGGAGCTTACTGTTAATTTTTTGGTTTATTTTGCAAATGGAACATTGTTTTTAAAGTTTATTAATGCAATTGGCCTATTAGAAATGTTGATAATCTATTTAAGATATTTGATAAAATTGTAAATAAAGTTAGACCAGAAAATATGGTTTGGTATGCTTACAAAGTCGTTGGAATAAGATTGAAAAGAAAGTATAGTTCTTTTTATTAAACTCCCTGTGTTACATATTGCACTGACTTGATGTTAAAAAGTATAAGAGATGCTAGATACTTTCCTATCATTGCTGAGACTATACAGAAAGCAAAAAAAGTGATTAAGTTCATCTATAATCATGTATGAGTCCTCAAATTAATGAGAAATAATTTCAATAATGCTCGAAATTTGTATCATCTTATTAGTGCAAGATTTGTAACTAATTTCTTAGCATTTTAGTGTTTTATTTTGATGAAGAAAGAGTTGAGGCAAATGTTTACAAGAGATAAATAGGTTGCATTTTAGTATGCTAGGTTTAATGATGAATTAGAGATTTCTTGAATTATAGTTGAAGATCATGAATTCTAGTCTCAATATCAACATGTATTTGAGAATTCTAGAAGATCATGAATTCTAGTCTCAATGTCAATGTGTATTTGAGTTTTTTTGCCTTTAGAAAGAGTGCTTTGTCTAGCTAATCGGGATGAGAAAGCACGGATGAGATATTTTTATGATGTCATAGAGAGAGCAAAGGAACCAATCAAAGCCAATTTGAAAAATAAGTCTTTTTTGTACACACCATATCTTGCAGTCATCAATAAGAAATAAGAAAGACAACTTTACTTTCTGTTATTTATATATAGTTGGTGCAGTTTTTAGTCCTAATGTCTATAAATAGAGGCTTATAAGGATGTTTTTGATGATTTTGAGATGCCCATTGCTTTTTGTTAAAGAAATAAACTTAATCCGGATATATATTTTTTAATTCACTTGTTATAAATTAATCATTATTTTATTTTGTTTATAATGTTACTTTTTTTTATCTTACACTTACTTGGTGGAACCAGTTTCAAAGTGATGTTCTAAAATTGTGAAGGTTTGCAATTCAAATTATGAGTCAATTGAGGAATGTAACATGATGCGAAAGGAATTTAACATCTTTCAATTCAACCATTCCAAGAGAATAAATAGATTGTAACATAAAAGATTGAACGATTTAGTCTTTATTCGATACAATTTAAAACTTCAAAAAAGGGTATGTTATTATCAATTATCATTATTAAGTAGGGTATACTATTATCATTTATCATTATTAAGTTTAATTTTTTAATTTCTTAATAATTTAATTTTATTTGTTTACTAGGACTCTTAATAGAAGTAGTTTTGTAGTTTCAATTTGCCTTGATCATATTAATCTTTTAACGAATTGAGTTTTTAAGGAATCGAGTTTGATAGATGATAGTAATTTGGAAGATAATCTTGGATGAGTAAATATTAACATGTCATTTGATGCAAAAAATTTAAATGATAATTGGTTAAGTCGGCTGTATTGGGCCCGAGCCAACCCGAGCCCAATCACAACAACCCACAGGCCGATCAGTCAGTCATACGCCTATTGATTAATCCAGGCTTGATCCACACA
>JANJEY010000004.1:55657849-55670376 GCA_024703695.1 Erythroxylum cataractarum | reverse complement strand
CTTGGCTGTCTATCCCTAGTCAATTGATAGTCTTGTATGCTTCCTTGTTCTTCAGCTGAAGTTGTTTGAGGGGTTTCTACTTCACTCACAGCTTTAGCCACCTCTTCTCTCCTTTCTTCATACTGTGTTGTGCCTTTTGAAGGCTCCACAGTTTCTGATTGTGAGCCACCACCTTCTTCAGGTATAAAACCTTACCTAGAGAGATGGTGCAGGCTTTTATTGCCTGCATGAACCAACCTTGGTTCAGGGTTTCTAATTTCTGAAATTTGATTAATTTTAGTTGTGCCTATTACATAATATAGGACACCCCTCTTCACTCCTCTAATGATGACTTTTCCATCCCTTAGGATTTCTCTAAGTCCATCTTTGGATCAAATCTGAAAGCCTTGCTTATCAAGCAAGTTTTCTGAAATCAGATTTCTCTTTATTCCAGGCACAAGTCTGACATTGCTTAGGATCCTTCTTTTTCCATGAAACATGTTGATGGAAACCCTTCCTATGCCCTCTATCGTTTGCTGCCCAGAATCTGCCATTTTAACCTTGACAGTGACTGGTTCAAATGTAGTGAACCAGTCTCTATGAGGTGTAACATGCATAGTACACCCTGAATCAAATATCCACTCTCTACTAAGGTCCTCACAATCCTCAGTTACAACCAATATTTCATCTTTACTGGAATCTTCAGGCTTTTCAACATTTCCTGAAATTCCACTTTCCGTTGCCTTATCCCTCTTCTTTTTCCTACAATCCCTTGCAAAATGTCCCACTTTATCACAGTAGAAGCATTTCTTCCCTTTATCCTTTTTCTTCTTTTCATTTTCACCTTCTTCAGACTGTTTTTCTTTATCACTTCCCTTCTTGCTGTTTTTATTATGAGCTTTATTCTCATAGTTATTCTCTACAAACAATACTTCAGCCTCTTTCTTAAATGGATTCACTTCAACTATTTCTTCCATTAGAGAATCTAAAACCCTCTTAACAGTAAGTGATTTTCCACTAGCATGCTTAATTACCTTCTTAAATGCATTAAATTCAGAAGGTAATGCCTTTAGGATTACTACAGCTTGATGTTCCTCACTTTTTTTCTCATCTGTAGCTTCTAAATCTTGTACTAGCTTGAACAAAATAGTCGAGGTCATCTTCTAAGGATACTGAAGTATTCATTTTGTAGTTTTCAAGGTTGTGGAGAAGTGTCATCTTATTAGGAAGACACTTCTTAGCATACAATTCATCTAATTTCACCTAAAGTTTTTATGCAGTGTTGCAATTCTACACTTTCCTTATCACAATAGGTGATAAATGAAGCATTAACTTGCAATGTGCAAGTCTTTGCATTTTCAACTTCTTAATAGGATTAGTTTCAAGGCCATATTCATCATCAATTGCACCATAACAGTCATAAGATTCCATAAGTGCTTGCATCTAGAGTTTCTAGATGGTAAAGTCTTCTTTACCAGAAAAAACATCCATTTCTTTGCCTACCATGCTTGCTGTAAAATAAAGAATCTAAAGACTTTGACTTACTGACTTTCTTGATGAAACTTGATGAATCTTTACTTCTTAAAGTGGTCAATACTTGTCCCAGGAGGTCTTGATGCTCTGATACCACTTTTTGTTGGGTTTTCTACTGATTTCCTGTTATCTTTAATAACCAAGATTGATAAACTTTGACAATTTTGTAGATATAATAAGATTGCAGAAAAGTAAAGAGACTGATTTACTTGGTTCGATAGCACAAAGCTATCTACGTCCAAGGTTCCCACTTGATAATAGTGTAGGAAATTTCACTAAAACAGAAGAAAATGGAAAAGAAGATACAAAGATTGAGTATTCTTCGAACACCTGCAACAAGAGCCTCACAAACTCACCAGTACCCAAAACAGGTTGGTACTCTAGCACTCTTTGATCTTTTTCCCTCACACTGATTTTTCACTCTCAAAGATAGAAAATTACAAAGTGAATTGAAGACTGAATTTTCTGTATGTGTTGTGTATTGTCTGAAGCCTCTGCCTTGCCTTTTATAACTGAAGAAGAAGATGCATTTGGATGTGTTTATTTACATATGCTCTCCTCCATGTGCCTATCACGTGGTCTTTAAGTGACTCTCCTTGATGCTGTGCATTTTAGAATGTCATTTAGATGCTTTTGACTAGTTATGCATCATGTGGGTGTATTTGCTTCAGCCTTGTAAGTGAAATGACTACACCTTGTGTTTATTGGCTTCAATTGAACGACAGCGTCTTGACTTCCAGCAGATGTGTTTGTATTTGTGTCACGTGAATAAGTTTTTGTCCAAGTCATTTGTGTCTCTGTTGATGATTTTCCATGTGTTCGTGTTATTTCGTCATCCTTCGATGTGCCTGTTACATTACCAGACAATGTTACCACATCGCCTGTTGCTATTTCTTCCATGGTGCCTTTTCATCAACACCTCAGCCTCCTATTGTAGCTCCTTCTTTGCAGCCTCCAGCTCTGACCTTACGAAGGAGTCTTCGACCAAAATCCAAACCATCATACCTTGGTGATTACACCTGCATGGCTGCACAGCGATCCAACCCTCACCAACTTTGTAGTGTTTTTTTTTTCTTATTCTCATCTATCTTCTAATCATCATGCTTTTACAGCTGCAATCGATCAAGATTTTTGAACCTCAAACATATGAACAAGTTGTTTTGCATGCTTCCTGGTTCCATGCTATGGCTGCGGAACTCGACGCCCTCCAACAAAATAATACTTGGGAGCTGGTCGATCTACCTCTTGGTAAGAGCGCAATCGGTTGTAAGTGGGTCTTCAAAATCAAGCGTAAGGCAGATGGCTCTGTGGAACAATACAAAGCTCAGCTCGTTACTAAGGGATACAAGCAACAGGAAGGGGTGGACTTTCTAGACACGTTTAGTCTAATGGCCAAGATGACAACGGTTCATCTTCTTCTCGCATTGGCAGCCATCAAAAGGTGTCACTTGCATCAGCTCGACATCAATAACACGTTTCCTCAAGGTGATCTTGCTGAAGAGGTATACATGCAACTTCTTAAGGGCTATACCACACAAAGCAACAAGGTTTGTTGATTGCTTAAGTCTCCTTGTGGCTTAAAACAGGCTAGTTGACAATGGAATGCTAAACTCACTTCAGCCTTACTTCAATTTGGTTTCACGCAAGCTACTTCCGATCACTCTTTATTTCTTAAGACAGGGAGTACACATTTCATGGCCTTGTTAGTATATGTTGAAGATGTTATTGTTGCTAGTGATGACTTGCAGGCTATTCATCATATCAAATAGTATCTACACAAGGCATTTACCATTAAGGATCTTGGTGAGTTGAAATTTTTTGTAGGCCTTGAAGTCGCCAAAACGAAGCTAGGTATTAATCTTTGCAAGAAAAAATATACGTTGGATTTGTTTCGAGACACTCAGTTTTTGGAATCAAAACCTGTTTCTACTCTTATTTTACCTGAGACAAAACTCTCAAAGAATTTTGGTGTTATTTTGGAGGATGTTATTCATTATAGGAAGCTTGTTGGCAAACTTCAATACTTGACTACTACTCGACCCGACATTTCGTTTGTTGTTCAGTAATTGGCGCAGTTTCTTGATTGTCCTACTTCTACTTATTTGGTTGCTGCTGATCATGTTTTACGGTATTTGAAAGGAACCATTGGTCAGGGTCTTCTTTTTCCCTCCGACAGTGATCTTCGCCTTATCGCTTATTCAGATTCAGATTGGGGTATTTGTCGGGACACAAGGTGATCTATTACTAGATTTTGCTTATTTCTTGGTTCTTCCTTGATTTCCTGGAAAACTAGGAAGCAATCCACCGTCAACCGTAGTTCGTCCGAAGCTGAATATCGTGCCTTGGCAACCGCTTCTTGTGAAGTGCAATGGCTTCATTATTTACTTGGGGAATTTCTCTTGGCTCCTATTGTTCCGACACCTTTGTTTTGTGATAACCACTCTGCTATTTATTTAGCTCAAAATCCAGTTTTTCACGAACGGACTAAGCACATTAACATCAATTGTCATGCGGTCCGCGACAAATTACAGCATGGTGTTATTGTGTTGTTTCCAATTTCTTCTGCCAACCAGTTGGCTGATTGTTTCACCAAAGCTCTTTCATCATCTATGTTTTGGGATTCTTTTCTTAAACTAGGAGTACATAACATATACTCACCAGTTTGAGGGTGGGTGTTAGAGTTATGTTTGCCACTTATGATAGCTTGCTTGGAACCGACTATATAAATACCTCTCTACTTGATTATAATGATATAGATTTTTACCCTCAGTATTTTCGGTTATTCTGGTATGAGCTTCCATGATTATGTTGGTTTTTTGTGCGGATTAGGGTACAGTAAAAAGGAAATGAAGAAAGTCATCGGCAAGCGACAGGAATTGTCAGCAAGGAAAAGAACAAGATCTGAACTACGCTTCTTTCATGGCGATCTTTTCTGGCGAGCAACATTCTTCGGCTGTAAAAAAATTCAGGAGAGTCGTGACAAATGTGGGGAATGATTCGTCTGTTTACCATGCAACTACAGAATACCGAGTTCCAGTATCGTAGTTGAGCCAACAACTTTGTCCTTTCCTCACAAGTACCAGAAGCTGTGTTTTTCAATGGAGATAAAGCTGGACGAAGAAGTTTTAAGTGAACACGAAAAAGAGTTTTATGGTGTTCTTAAATGGACTGATCAACATAACCATGTTGTGTCAAGTCCTGTGGAGATTCCAAAGCCTTAGCTGATCGGAAACGCCACACCTGTGAACTTCCGATGAACAGTAAAGTTCTTTTGGTGATTTGTCTGCATTTGGGTTTGAGTTTTGTGAATCTACTGTTTGTTTTCCAAATCATTGCCTCCAAAAGAATGACTGTCTGTCAATATTTTTCATCAATGTAATAATTAATAACTTAAATGAAATTTACATAATTTCATGCTTTAACCATTCAATTCAATTTGAAAAACTTTAATATGATATGTATAATAACGTCATCCTAATATAAGATTAAGAAAATTTTGATTAATTATAACCTCTTTTAAGTAAGAGAGACAACAAGAATTAATCAATGATTAAAAATTTTAAATATCTATTAAATAAATTATTAAGCAGTAAAATTTGAAATATAATAACATTTTTTATTAAAAAAAACTCAATTCTCCAACATTTTGGTTAGCGTAACTTAATTAATAAAATAAAGAGTCTTTTAATGATCCGGTCAAATAAATAAAGTTGTTGGAACCCCGTCCGGGTGGATCACGTGTCCGACGTCCTACGTAACATCTGAATGCGCATCCCACGAGGGAGGAATTCCCACCACGTCAAACCTTAAACACGAACCCATTTCACTTACTTCTGAACATATCTCAAAAGATTCACCCTAATTTTTCTTCTGAAATTTTAAAAAAATTGATCTTCTTAGGGCTCAAAATTAAAATCCGATTCTTAAGCTAAAATGAAAATTTCATGTCGCTATATTAATAAGAATCAAAAATCACCTCAATCGGATCTCTCTAGATCAAGAAATTACCAAAGTACGGAAGCATGTTTAATATTTCCATCCAATTATTCAACTTTGATTTAATCCATAAATTTCAACTTAATCCCGAAAGTTCTAGATTTTGCATAAAAGGGTAGAAAATTTTCTTAGAAAACTAATGCTTCAAAAATCAAATAAATCAGAGGTCAAACGAAAAAGTTACAAGCAAAAGAGTGAGAGGAGGTTGAAATTTGGAAAATAGGAAAATTAGAAAAAAAATTAAGGAAAAAAATAAATTGAAAACGGCGTCGTAGCCCTCTGCAGAGCAATCGCAATCGCGATCGCGAGTGATTAGCTTGGCCACTCCAAAACACACCTGAAATTTTGAAAATTCATAACTTTTTACACCGAATTCCAAAATTCTAAAATTTGGTATAAATAAAAAGCCAAAAGGAAATTCTACAACTTTTATGAAGGATGTAAAAATCAATTTAATCTCTAAAGGAGGTAAAAACTCTTTCAAAGCTACTACCTATAAAAAGACAATTCAAATAGTAACTGAATTTTTCCAAACCTCAGAACTTCTTACTCCTAAACCCAAAAATGGCATATTATACATCAATGGAAAGAATAAAAGACAATCTACATCTTTCATGAAGGATTCAAAAATCAATGTAGGCTCTAAGGAAGTGAAAAATCCTTCTAAATATACTGCCTGGACAATACGCTTTTCAATAGTAACAGCATTCTTTCAAACCTTATAATTTCTTAATCCTAAGTCTAAAAGTGACATATTATGCACCAATGGAAAGCTCTAAATATGAACTACAACCTTCAACAAGACCCTCCAATTCAATTCAAACTCTAAGAGGGTCAAAAACTCTGTCAAAGTTTCTGTCCATAATATAAATTTTGACAGCATCTCCCCTAAATTTACACTAGCCAAATTCTTCAAATAACAACCAATTTTCCAGCACCTGCACAAAAACGTCATTCTCCACATTTTTCAAGTCCCAAAACCAAACCAATCCATATAAACCCATAAATTTATCTCAAATGGTAGCGACCACAATATTACTCTTCTTGTCATTTTCAAAACCATACAACATCACATTTTGATCAAACAAATACAAAATACAACGTAAACCAAATGTTTTTCATTTATGTCAAAACATAGGTTATTACAAAGCTTTAGAGGGTATTTTATCCCTAATACATCAAAAGTATCAAAAATCAAAAATACAAAGAAGGGTCATTGCTCGAAAATGCAACTAAAGCTCCAAAATGCAACTAAAGCTTTGTTTCCAAAAAAAGCTTCGAAAATAAAAATAAGTAGGAGTGATGCTCATCCCCGCGGTCACTCGTTTTCTCGCTCGACGCCTGTGAATGGAAAAGGGGGGGTGAGCTCGACGGCTCAATGGGTAACAATTTAATAATTAAGAACAAGCAAAAACATTCTTTATTCATTCATTTTCAAAGCCAAATTCACATTGATCAAACATTATCAATTTATCAAACATCTTCACGAATTCATTACATCAAACTACTCACAAGTCAAAAATATCACATAAGCATAGAGAAAGTGGTTTGGGTGGATCCGAAATAGAACGTACTACACATTCCGGTAAAGCGGTCATGTGTAGCCGTGAACTTATGGGAGTCCGTGAGGAGCTCCAATGCCACTAGAGGGCAGGCGAGAGAAGCCTATAAACAGACAAGTGCATTTGACTCTTAAGGGATCACCACAAACTCAAAGAATCATGTATATCATATAATTCACATAATTCACACACATTAGCCACAAATGGCTCATTTTCGAAAGCAAATTTATAAGATCACCTTCTTTACAAAAATTCACTTTCACAATCTTTTGAAATCCCATTTCTCATTCTTTTTCCCTCGTCAAGCACTTTGCAAATATTTCCACAATTATTTAACATACAAAAGACACATAATATCATTTCCAATCATCCCAAAAAGTAATACATGCAAAATTTGAAAGTCATAGGAAAACATTAAATGGCATTTATTGAAAAAAAATTAAGTAGCTTATTAACTTAATTATTAAAAAGTCACCCACCTTAAATCATTTAGCTTACGGCTTGATTAATTTGTCTTTCCTCTAACTCCACTTGCCTCTCTTGTCCTTCATCAAAACACAAAAATTCCAACATTACAAGGGATGTCGAAATTGAGAAATTTAAGGAAATAAAAGCATGAAATAGATCCTACACAACCGTACCCATGCTTTTCCTAAGCTATTAGAACCAAAACCCATCAAAATTTCCAAAAGATTTTCCATATTCTTACCTTAAAACTCCACCCATGAAATTGCTTCTTACCTCTAATGGAAGATTAAACCTTCCTCTTCCTTTTTCCTTCTTAAAGAACTCTCAAAATCTCTAATCTAAAGCAAGAATTGACAAAAACCTAACCTCTTGTTCTTCTTCTTCTTCTTCTTCTTCTTCTTCTTCTTCTTCTTCTTCTTCTTCTTCTTCTTCTTTGTTTCTCCATCGAAAGCTCACTCTCCTTTTCTTTTCCTTGTAAGTTTCGTAACCTTCTTTCAAAAGACTTAGGCAATTTTTGTTTCTTAACTTTCAAGCCTAAGCCCAAAATGGTGTTGTTTCATTCTTCCTTTTTTTACATGAAATTTTCGTCCTCTTCTTTCACCCACACCACCACAATCCTTTCGTTTCCTCCTTTCTTCCTTTAATGAATTTAAAAAGACTAAGATACCCTTCCTTATAAGCCTTAAACCTTAACAACTGAAGTGAACTTCCCAATTTAACCTTATACCCTCATTTCCTTTACTTTTTAATAACAACATGAAAAACTCTAATTTAATCTTAATCCCTCCATTTAATTCCCATCAACCTAAGCACTAAAACCTCAATTTAATCTAACCAAAAGAAATTAAACAAACTAAACCTCAAAATAAAATTAAACATGCTTATTTAATAAGAAAGAGGAATCGGGGCCTAACAAACTCAATGTTTTCTCTGTGGATGACCAAGACACTTTGCACAACAATGTCCTCACGCAACAACGAAAGATCTCAAGTTGTTACAGCAGATTAAATATGTTCTACCAATTCATTCTAACAATGACTTTGAGGAATTAATTGAGGAACAATCTCATGAGGACGAAATTACCAAGTTTGTTATCCATATTCCATCTTCTGAAGAAGAATCATCTCAGTCATCTACCTCTACAGATGATGATTCATTATACATGCTACAGCAGGCTTGTCTGAAGATAGATCATACAACCATAAAATGACCTTACGTCCATATCTAACTTTTTCAACAGGATAAATACGATAAGCCCATTAAGGCTTTTAGATTTATAGATACTAGATCTAATCGTATATGTTCATAAAGCCCAATATTTTTTCATCTGATGTATGGACCTCTCATGATGAGTATTTTACTGCTACTGATGGTAATACATTCAAGATTGGGTTGATTACTAGAAGACGAATCGACATTCGCTTCTTTCCTCAATGTACAGTTTGGACTAAAGTACTTGGAAGCAATCTACCAGGCCTAGATATTCTGATTGGAATGGATACATACAGTAAAGCATCACCTTTGCAGATCCTACCTACTGCCCTCAGGTATCGATCACCATTCAGTCCATACACTGATATGAAAAATGTGTTTGAAGTATCCTAGGTTCCTGCACATTACACTGGACTTCGAGATAAACTGTTAGAATATTGTTCAGATTCTCATGCACAGTTTACTCACCCATATCCTCTGTGGAAGAATGCTGACTTTTTTATAAGTTCACCATTTAAAGAGAATGGGGATATTAATCCTACTAAAGCCATACATCCAGGAATGAATCCTGATGATCTGAAACTTGCACTTGATGAGTGTGCAATCCTTTTAAATCAAGGACTTATTGAGCCCACAAAGTCAGATTAAGCTTGCCAAGTGTTTTATGTCAACAAACGTTCAAAGCAGAGACATGGAAAGAAAAGATTAGTGATTGACTACAAACTTCTGAATGCATTCCTGTAGGATGACAAATTCCCATTACCTAAGATTAGTACTCAAGTACTATTTCTTAAGGAAGTTGTTATCTTCTCAAAGTTTGATCTTAAGGGAGGATTTTGGCAATTGGGCATTCACCCAAAGGAAAGACATAAGACTGCATTCTGCATTCCCAATGCACAATACTAATGGACTGTTATGTCATTTGGACTTAAAGTTGCTCTATCATTGTGTTAAAAATCCATTACAAAGATCTATGAGCCTATCATCAATAGTGTACTGATCTACATTAACGACATCTTACTGTTCTCAAACACCCATGAGGAACATACAGCTCTGTTAGAAAAGTTTTTGGATCTTATGCAATAGTTTGAGATTATGCTTTCAACCTCGAAATGCATCATTGGCACTACAGAAATTGAATTCTTGGGTATGCAATTCAAAGATGGATTCTACTAGCCAAGTCCACACATTACAAAAGAATTATTGCAATTTTGAGATGAACATCACTTTTCAACACTGTTGAAAATTCCATCTTATCATCTTCCTGTAGACTTTTAGACTTTTCAAAAGTAAGGTACTGTTCACCTTTTGACTTTTGAAAAAGTAAATTCCTTTTTTATAAGGTTAGGTAGCATCATTAGTCTTCTTTTTCTAAGGTTTTAATCATGTTGTCTCTAGGTAGCTTTACCATATTAACCTTCGCTTCGCTTATAAAAGCAAGGTTTCCCTTCAGTTGTAAACACAATGAAATTAATGCTTTATTTTGACGTTTAAATTTTATGAAGAGTGTTTTCTTCTAAACCTCTTCTCCTTCTTGAAAAATTCAAAGACTTGAGTCATATACTTGATTGTTAAGGTGTAGGATGAGTATGTTCTACGATCGCCTCTTCTGAGGATTTTGTATATCAGAAAATCTATGACAGTCTAGGACTGTTTGTCAACAATATCCTCTGCTATTAGATTGACTGAATTAATGGGGAATGACGAGTAAGAGTGTGTGAGAGAAGTAAGGGTTCCTAAAAGGCAAGATGAGAGTTATGCTCGTAAGCCAGTAGAGCTAGAGAGGGCTTTGTTGTCTCATCTAAGTATACATACTTCTAATCTGACTTTGGTTAATCATGAGTCTCTAGCAACTAAAAGTTGTTGTTGCGCTTGTTAACCTAGTTTGGGGTCATAGTTTCCCTGTGTGCACTTTGGGTTCCCTAAAAGAACTATGAATAATTTAATTTAATTTTGTAATTAAATTAAATATATAAGTTTAATAATTATTAACAAATTAAATTAAATTTAAAGCATTTTCAAAATATATAAATTTCATATAAAATTTAATTTAAGAATCATAAATTTTTATTAATGTTGGTGTCGTCTTCTTTATTCATCGATGGATGTGCGCTTATCATATGTTATGTGTTTGGGAAGTTTCGTAAATTGAAGGATTTGTGTTTTATCCTATGTTATGTGTTTGAAGGCTCTGAGATTTGAAAAGTTTTGTTCCATTCGCTTGATGAATTTTAGCCTCTGTCGCTAACAAGGGAACATCCTAATAGATTTCGGCCATATGCCCTTTACGATCACAAAACTGACAAGTTCCGTTTTTGTAAAGTTCACACTCTTGAGGTGTCATCCTTCGCTTTTTGGGAGGTGGTTGTCGTTGCTCCCAAATACGATTACTTTTCTATTTCTCCAAATTGTTTTCCTGCTATAATTTGACTTTTTGCATTGCTAGGAATAAAGTCACGTCCATGAGAATCAAAAGGTCATCCAAACCGATTTACCAAGTCTACATAAATTAGATTGAAAAGATCCTATTTTAGGTCCATCGTAGGATTTTATTATTATGCCTAAAACTTTTCCTGGTTCCTTAATTGTATCTCAAAAGGTCATTACGCACAAACTAAGAAAAATATATGAATATAAGTTATTGCCTTGTTAAAAATTGATTCTCTCCATGTACTGTATCATTGTATGCATTATGCATTCATAAGAGAATATATGCAATTAAAAAAATGGTGAAGAAATAATTAAAAAAATGCAGATTCTGGTTTGTAGATATGACAAATTAGTCTTAGTCATACTGTAGTCATCGTTTATTTGAAGAATTGTTGTACGGAATAGGTACATGGCAATGTTTTATTTAGGTTTGGATGTGGTATGTGCAATTTATACATCTTTAATTAGTAATCTACATGATACTCTCAAATTGTAGCCACCTATTCTAACTACTGACTTCTTTTATAAGTTCCAGAGTCCAACTATTTGACCTTTATAGACTTCTACCCTAGGGCCAATGAACATCTATCCCCTCTCCTGTAAACTAGAAAGTGCATAATAACTGGACGTTCCATCCTCAAATGCAACCTGAAAAATGATTCTCATTGTTCATCACTGTAACATTTCATTGGGTGGACATTATAGGAAGTTAAAAGATCTCATCCTCATTCACAAGTTATTACTGCATTTTTAGCTCATGTGGCCTACTGTTTGATGAATGATGTTACATTTCAAATCGAACAAACAAATAGTACGTCTGCTCAATTTTACGTCAAACCATTCCCATTATGAGTACTATCTATGCTTGCATATTTGTTATTTTTTGAAGTGATTTCGGCTATCTTTAATTTAAGTTTTGCACCTGCAATCTTATGTATTTTACTGATTAGACTATATTTTTTTGCACCTTGAAATAGATGGCAGATCAAAATATAATGCGCAAATACATCTTACTACGACATCTATTTATTATATGTGTTATTCAAATAATCTGCTTGGCAGTTATATGGTATTTAACCCAAAAACAACATAAAAGAAATAAACTTCCGAAAATCATATGGGAGGAAAGAGAACAAGCACGGAATGGGTTAATGAAGCATCTTTTGGATAATGAAGGAAGATGTCGTGCTATAGTACGGATGGGTCCCGTAGCATTTTTAAATTTGTGTGATATATTACAAAGGAAAGGTGGTCTTCGACCAACTCAACGTGCATCAGTTGAAGAACAAGTTGGAAAGTTTTTGTATTTGATTGGGCATAGTGTAAGAAATAGAGCACTTAACTTCT
>JANJEY010000004.1:55606864-55623449 GCA_024703695.1 Erythroxylum cataractarum | reverse complement strand
ATAGTCTCTTTTGGCTATTTAGGTTTGATGTCTTCATACCGATACCTGGATCCTGGGATTCGGGAAAGTCCCGGGAATAAAAATTTTTGTTTTTCGCTGCCGGTACATGTGATGTACCTCCCGGGATGTTCCTACATAACAAGCACACGATCAAGGACAAATTCCCTATCCCATTAATAGAAGAATTATTAGATGAATTATATGAAGCCAGCTAGTTTACCAAACTAGATCTACGTTAGGGGTGTCACCAAATCTGAATGCAACTTAAAGACATTCTGAAGATAGCACTCAAGATGCATGAAAGGCATTACGAGTTATCAATTATGACATTCGATCTGACCAACACACCTTCAACTTTATAGAGGTTGATGAACGAATTATTTAAACCACACCTTCGGCGCTTCATTATGGTATTTTTAATGATATATTAATCTATAGTCAGTTTCTGCAATCACATGTAGAGCACCTCACTATAATAATGGGGACTCTAAAAGATAATCAGTTATACTTATGCAGGAGTAAATGTGTTTTTAAAGCATGACAAATCTAATATTTAGGTTAATAATGGGCTAGCAACTGACATAAGGAAGGTGAGGACAATTACAGGCTAACTGAAACCAAAGAACCTTAAGGAGATAAAAGGTTTCCTAGGGATTACAAATATCATAGAAGATTTATTAAAGAATATTTGCAAGACCCCTTACAGAATTACTATAGAAAGAAAAATCTTCACAATGGAGATGGCAGCCAGAAGACAATAGAGCATTCAAAAGGCTAAAGGAAGCAATTACGATAGTGCCAGTTATGACATTTCCTAACTTCTTGAAAACTTTTGTGGCAGAAGTGGACACCAGTGGAATGAGCATCGAAGCTATGCTACAGCAAGATGATCACCTAATTGCTTTTCTTAACAAAACACTAGCCCTAAGACATCATAGGCTAACAACATTACTGATGATTTTGGCTACGATTAAAGCAATAAAACATTAGCACCACTATCTTAGCATCAAACCATTCATTGTGAGAACTGATCGCAGAGCCTAAAATATTAATTGAAGCAACACCTATCTACAACCTTTCAACAATCATGGCTCCCAAAACTCTTAGGCTACGACTTTGAGGTTCAATACCATAGCAAAAAAGAGATTAGTCAATGCTCTATCCAGGTTTACCAACTGAAAGTTACTGATGATTTTGGTATCACTAATAAAGGGATGATTGATGGAAGAATTTCAAAAAAGTTGAGAAAGTGATCACTCTATATAAGACATGATTACAAAATTGACGACAATAGAAATTGTTCAAACAATTAAGAGTGGAAAAATGGATTATTATGATGGAAAAGAAGACTAGTGGTAGGCGCTAATAATACATTAAAAGAACAATTAATCAATGCTAGTTATGACAAAGCGATGGGAAGGCACTCTGATGTATTGGCAACCACAAAGAAACTACAAATTTTATTCTACAAGAAGGGGTTAGCAAAGGATGCATGGAACTACATCAAAAACTGCATGATTTGCCATAAGAAAAAGTTTGATACATCAGCTTATCTAGGGTTACCCTTACAATTCCATAAGGTAGCTAAAGAGAGCTTAGTATACATTTTATAAAAGGGCTACCAAAGTCCAAAGGAAATTCAGTGATTTTTGTGATGGTCGATATATTAACAAAATATGCTCATTTAATTTCAATGAAACGCCCGTATTTAGTGAAATACACTGCAGAATTATTTCTCAGCCATGTTTTTAAATTGCATGGGATGCTAGAATCAATCATTAGTGACATAGATCTCACGTTTTTAAGCAGGTTTTGGCAAGAGTTATTTAGGCTACAAAGAATTATCTTAAAATATTCAACAGCCTACCACCCACAAAAGGATGGATAGACGGAGGCGATCAACAAAATTTTGGAAATCTACTTGAGATGCTTCTATGGAGAAACACCTCACAAATGGAGTGAATGTGTACTCTAGCCAAATGGTGGTACAATACAACATACCACTCATCCATCAACGCAACACCCTTTGAAGTTTTAAAGTTTTATATGGGTACTCTCCCCCTGTTTACATTTTGTATATCGCTGGTGATTTAAGGAAAATTGGGTTGGATCAAGCTCTCAAAGATAAAGAAGCAATGATGGAGATAACACGGCTCCATTTACAAAGAGCACAAAATAGAATGAAACAATATGCATACTAAAAAACTACAACCATCGTAGCTTATAAACTGGAGTTACCCACAGAAACCTCTATTCACTTTGTTTTTCATGTGTCTCAACTCAAGAAAGCTCATTTGGGACAAGAGTGAATGTCTACAATATTGCCAGAAATACAAATCCCCACAGAGCACGTTCTAGTAGTGATGTTGGGAAGGAGAAAGGTTAAACGAAACAATCACCTAACTACACAACCATTAATCCAGTGGTCGGATGGCCGAAGTGAGAGCGCTTCGTGGGAATACCTTTTTGAAGTCCATAAATGATTTCCAGAGGTTAATTTGGTGGACAAGGAAGCAAAGAAAGGGGATTGTTACAGAAAATTAACGAAGAAGACAAGTGAATCACAGGAAACATAGTAGGCTCAAGGCAGTGGCCGCTAGAAAGAAAGAGTACTGAAGACGGGAAGGGAGCACATCAAGACAGTAAAGAAATTGTCACACCAAGTAATAAACGCTACTAATCTCGCATGACTCTGGATTCCCATACAAACAAGAAGGTGATCAAAGAGGCCGGTATCAGCTCATCGAAGCGCCCTCAGAACAAAATTGTAGGATTCTCCACCCACCTTATGAAGCAGATCCCGAACGGCGTAGTTCGAGGAATCTCGCGCAAGCTTCAGGAGGAAGAGCATGAGTGTCGCATGGACTTTGTTCTCGATATGTTTGTCAACAAAACTAACCAGATTGAAGGCGATAAGGAGAGTATTGACATGTTTGCTGCTCCGAGCATGTCTAATATTCTTGGCATCATTCAGGTGAACCCAATTGCTGTGCCCGTGACCCAGTTTGGTTTCGGCTGAGGTGGTGTTGGTAGCAAGTTTTAAGGGTTAAATCATTGGTGAATTGAGTTTAGATTTTGGGAAATTTTTGTCGATTGCTCTTCACATGGCTAGTTATGGATGTTTCTTGTTCTTAATTAATTAAAGCATCACCCTTGGGATGAATGGGGATGTTTTGTTTCAAGATGAGAGGTTTGATTTTTACATATGGCTAGAGATATTGCCTTTATTTGTTTATATAACTAGCAATTTTATTCTAATGCAAAAGTAGTTGAAATGAGTGGGAACCAAATGGATATGAAGCATAGTTATGTGATAATGGTCAGTATAGATTTTGTAGTTAATCAACTGAGGGAAATTGTATCAGCTACTATCTAGCAATTTTATTCTAATGTAAAAGTAGTTGAAATGAGTGGGAACCAAATGGATATGAAGCATAGTTATATGATAATGAAATCTGAGGAACGAAATGAATATATAGTAGTTGTTACAATTTCCATCAGTTGATCAACTACAAAATCTATACTGACCATCATCGAAGGAATATGCCAACTCTCAATCCATTTAAGTGTTTTATGATAGGTTCACGACTCTGGAGTAGACTTGGAATCAAACATAACAGCAGCATAAGTACTTTTAAGGATACAGGTAGATTCAGATTATTTCTGATGATAGTATTATTCACTAGAATTAGCAGCAAGACCAACCATGTTGAGCATGTGGCGGTCCTCCTTAAATCTCTGTAATACAGACCCAGCAGCTGACGCTGAGACAGCATCTTGTTTCTGGTGATGTGCACCATTTTGAACAATGCCCCAGCACTCGATCACTTCTGGGTATATGTGATTGGTCTTGGAAAGGCAAGGGCTACCGAATGTGGTGCAACTGAAGGTATGCCCCACATCAAGGCTTGCTGACAGAAACAGGCCCAAGTGATTTGCTCGTCCTCCAAATCCAATTCCATTTGGGATGTTTTCAGAACTGAAGTTCACTGCACACTGCAAGAAAGATATTAAGAAGCCATGCAACCTCAGCTTTCTATAAACCAATTAATGCTTGGCAAGAAGTAACTAAAGGCTCTATCCGCATAGTCCAAGCTAATTCCTACAATCATATATACAATCCTCGGGAGAAGGGAATTGTACCAGCAGTTGATAGACATCTTTTTGAAGAGTGATTTTGTTAAAAAGAAGAAAATTCAAAGCCACATACCCATTGAATATTGTGATTTGCTCCGGTGGGCTTAAAAATTGATGCCTTGGGGTATAGCTGGAAGAGAAAAGACTTCATGTCTCCATAGAAATCACCGTGCCTCTCCCAAGGCTGAGAGGCATACCCACCGTAAATGTGACCTTCTTTATCCTTGACTATCAAAACTGTCGATCCATCACATGTTCTGCAGTTCAATTGAACAATTACCCATCCCACTCCTATTCAGAAAACAGTTCCAGCAGCTAAGAAACTGAAACAAAATTTGAAGGTTCCAAGCACTTATAGGGAGAAAAAAAAATGTGCTGCTAAAAAGCATAAACCAAGCAAGTAATTAAGCCAGAATTTTATCAAGTGGTTTCCATTAGGGCAACATTATGTGTGTTTTGACGTGTAGATATAAAACAAGACAACAAGCATGCATATCTAAGTCAAAACGATGATTATTTTCTTATACTGGCAGTGAAAGTCAATCCAGCAATTAACAATAACAGCTTTCAGATTAGGAGCATGATGCTTCTACAACAAGGCTTTCACTACTAAGCAACATTGGCTTCCTTTCCTCTGATTCTGTATATTAGCATGTTTCAAAAGATGTCTTGAAGAGAAGCTCACAGATCAATCGATTCCAGCACACACCAATAAATTGGGTACATGAAAATTATAATTTTCATGAATACAACACAAAATCCCAATCAATATAATATAACAGCATATGCAGGGACTCAATGTAACATAAGTGAAAAACATGTCAAAACATTACCATGAAGCACATGTATTAGCCCTGATATCATCATGAGCCATAAATGGTGTACACAAAGTTTTATCAATATCCCACTAAGTGAGGCAAATTACTTACGATAGGTTGCCTATAAACGTGTTGAAACTTAGTCCATTAGTAGCACTATGGTACAGAAGCTTCCATCCTTCCAGCTCTGGCTGAGAAAGGGCTCCTGCTATATGCCAGGCATATTCCTTCCTCAACAGTAATAAACTGGGATCCATGTTTTCCCCATACAACAACTTGGGAATTTGAGAACCAGGTCTTCCTACATCAGATCCAAATAGTAAAACTTGAAAATCAATTGATGTTTCTTTTTTATTAATTGTACTTCAACAAGAAAATATGACAATAGTAATGAAAGAATCCAAAACAAAAGAATGGTACAATCTTTACTCCATATCAATAATGACTGTTGCAGGTAAATGTCATGAATGTTTTTTAACATGCATTCCACGTGAATGAGCAACAAATTTCCAGTTGTTAAAGGACATACTGAGATATACTCTTAAGTCTGCTAAGATCGACCGTTCACATTAAACAGAGTAAAAACATTTCTTGCTCCTCTTGTATTCAATAAACTTAAAAGGTAACCAAAATATAACGAGGAACAAAACTTCATAAATGGAACCAGAAAGCCAGAAAAGACAATGAAATGGTCATAGGCATAACAGTCGTTGAGTTATTACAAAATGAATATTCAAGTTTACCACAATGTCAACATAGACTTAAGTTTGTTCATGAGCGAGTGGCCTCAAAAGAAGAAACATAAAACTGAAGTTGAACATTATATAGGACGACTAAAAGTTTGAAGAAAGAAGAAAAACCTGCATCAGCAGTCATCAACAAGCTTCCAAGAAACTTTCTGGCCGAAGGGACAAGAGTGCACCAAATTTTAAATTCCTCAAAAGACATACTTTTTTCAGCAGTTCCCTGAACATCCTTATCAAAGGTTGCAGCTTTAAGGAACACATCCACAATGTGCTGACTTGAACTCGATCCAGGTTCGGAAAAACCAATGGAGAAAATACTCCCCAAAATTGCAATTAGAACAGATTCTAGATCAGACCTGACAGGCAAACTGTTAATGCCACCACCGACAACAAATCCAAATAAACTTGAAAAATGAAAGGTAAATCAATTTATAAAAATATACCATGAATCAAGAGAAAATGCAACCAACCATCCAGCGGGTAGAAAAGCTAGTACCTTTTCAGAACGCCATCGCCAGTTACATCCATTAATTGATAAATAAACTCTTCAATTTCATCATTTGAACCTTTCTCATACACGCTCTTAAAATAGACAAAAGAACAGAATAAATAATCAAACAACACATAAAAGAATCCAAATTTCCACTCAATTTCATACCCAACCACGGGTTGAAACAAAAGGCCTTACTTTAGCGATTACGAGGTCTTCAAAGGTGAGCTTACTATCTTTCCGATGGTTGGTAAGTAAATCAAACAACCGCTCACCGAGAGGACCCTTCACTCCAAAATACGCCTAAGACCAGAAATTGCTTGGTTACATTTAAAATTCACAAATTTGGTGCAAAAACTAAGCTAGATAGTGAAGAGGGAATGAAGTGACCTGAAAGACAGAGGATGAGATGTATTGACCGCCGCTCTGTGATTGAGCCGCAAGCGACACGAATATCGATTTCAGGTCTTCTAGTTCTTTTTGAGTAAAAGCTCTGTTTTGAACAAAAAGAAAAATCCGTGAATTGTTTGACAGGACTTAGAGATAATGAATAGTGTCTGAAGATAGTTGAGACCAAAACCTGGTGGCAGAAGCAAAACGAGGATCGGGCGGAGTGGCCTGAGTGTTCCCCATTGCCTCTTTTCCTCGGTTCGACACAATTCTTCTTTGTTTTCTTTATCTGTTTCATACATCCAAACAACACCCGACATACCCCTATCTGCACTAATTTTGCTCCATGACCATCTCTTCCAAAGAATAACGGCGAGTTTTCTTAATTTCTTAATTCAAAGGAGAAAAAAAAAACAAATATAAATTTAAAAGATACAAAAAAAAATCTAAAAATTTGTTCAATTTTATAATTATAATATAAATTATAAAAAATGAAAGAAAAATATTCAAACTTTCAATAATTTAAATTTTAGCTTAAACTTTAAAAATGTACAATAAAATGTTTAAACTTTAATTTTTTTTAATTTTAACTTAACCTTTAAAAAATGACAATAAAATATTCAAATTTAACATTAATGTCTACGTTAAGTTTTATGATGTAGTTTATGACATATTCCAAAATTCCTAATTATTAATATACGTCAACCAATTTTAACACAACAAATAAAAATTAATGAGACGACATCGTTTTTTAAAATAGAAGCTCTAAATCAATATACACAGCTTTAGCTTTTCATTATCTGCTTGTTCTATTGACCCCGTAGTCATTTGTTTTTTGTTTGTTCTTCAATCGCTTTAAACTACTTTCGCATTGTAGCACACTATACCAACAAGTTTTTTTCTTTTTTTTCTTTTTTTTTGAAATCATTGACGAGAAAGGCAGAGACAAAACTAACCCAAGTCAACAAACTTACCCTGTACACTCAGATCCTACTAGCCTTTCATCATCAAAATATGAACAAGCAGAAATATCTTAAACTAAAATGGAATCTAAACATGAAGGGCTAACACTCCAATATTGAAGGTTTGCATGTAATAAGGCTATCCGGGCAAGTGAATGAGCCGCCTTATTGGCAATCCTACGCGTCCAATGGAAGGACAAGTGAAGGAAATATCGCTTGAATGAGAGACAGTCAAGGGCCAAAATTCCAAACTCAGTACTGTTTAAAGACGGAGCTAAAATAGCTTGGACAGCCGTTAAACAATCAGACTCCACAATGACACGATCAATTTGTTTTTCTTTTAATCAAGATAGAGCTTCCCTTATTTACATAAGCTCCGCAAGGACTGGGTCAAGCAGAAAAAGGTAATGTCCGGAGATAGCAGCAACAAAGCAACCTCTATCATCCCTGCGAATGGCAGCAAAACCTGAGCCATTCTTATCTTGAAAAACAGCTGCATCAAAGTTGCACTTCAAAAAACCCTCCGCTGGTCTAGTCCATCCAGTGTTGATAACGCGACCCTTCTCAGTCGGATCAGTAACCCTCTTAAAAACCTCTTGCGAAGCCTGCCAATCTTTAAGAAATCTATCTATGAAATGGACTATCATCAGAGGGGACATGTTCTTACCTTGCCATACTTGTAAGTTTCGATGATACCAAATGCTCCATAACAAAGTAAGCTGGCTTTCGATGGTAGAGATCGACGAAATTTGTAATATCTGCTTTAAGAACGTATCCACTCTCTGACATGGGCGACTTCAACCTGTCAATGCCCAGACATCTTGAGCTTTTGGGCAGCCCACTAATACATGATAAAGATCTTCTGGATGGCCACAAACATCGCATTCAATGTTGAGTAAGATACCCTTACAACGTAGACGGTCTTTGTAAGGGAGAAAGTCACGAAAACATCGCCAGACAAAGTCTTTAATTTTGGGAGGTATAGGCAGATTCCAGATCTTGGTCCAAAGACCCTCAACGAAGAGAGTACCAAAATTAGTATACATAGAGAGAGCCAATTTGTACCCTGTTTTGACTTAATAAACACCATTCGAACTGTAACGTCAGATAAGTTGATCTGGTGGTTTAGAGTAAGCTATAGGGATCCTGGAAACACGTCCCACATTAAGAGGCGTTAACAATCCTTCTAGCAATTGAACATCCCACCCTGATCCCTCCTCATTAAACAAATCGCACACCTTAAGATCATTGAATTCCTGGATGGACGGAGAGGTAACAAAAAAATTATTTGCTTCATTGATCCATGGATCAGCAAAAACATTAATAGAGAAATCATCCCCCAGTCTCCATCTTACACCTTTAAGCATAACATCCTTAGCCGCAAATATACTCTTCCAGATAAAGCTTGAATTGGGACGATCCTTGGCCTTCATAAAACTACAGGAAGGGAAATATTTTGCTTTAAAGAGCTTGCTCGGTAGCGAGTCAGGGAAAGCCATAAATCACCAGGCTTGTTTAGCAAGCATTGCTAGGTTAAAACAATGAAGGCCCCGAAAACCCATACCCCCATATTTCTTCGAAACACATAAGCGATCCCAACTCGCCCAATGGATTTTCTTGCGATTGTTTGTACCCGATCTCCACCAATAGGCATTCATCATCTTCTGAAGTTCATCGCAGGTGCCTTGGGGAATAAGAAATACACTCATACAATAAGCCGGCAATGCTTGCACAATTGTCTTGATGACAATCTCTTTCCCCGGTTTTGAGAGCAATTTGTTTTTCCAGCTCGTAATATGCTTGCTAAGTCTATCCTTGATGAAAGCAAAGACTTGTTTCTTGTTCCTCCCAATTAGAGAGGAAAGACCTAAATATCTCCCGTGGTCGATAGACGTGTTTACCCCTAAAATGATCTCCACTTCACATCTTTCAGAAGATTTCGTATTCGAACTGAACATAATACCTGACTTTTGAAAATTAATTGCCTGCCCTGACGCGGCTTCATAGATGGCGAGTATCCGTTTGATGTTTTGTCCTTCCAACCTATTCACACGAAAGAAAAGGAAACTGTCATCGGCGAAAAAAAGATGAGAGACACAAGGACTGCCAGGACAGATAGTCACACCATGAATATCCCCTCTTGTCTCACTTTCCCTTAACAAAGCAAACAACTCTTCAGCACAAAGAATGAAAAGAAATGGTGACATAGGGTTTCCTTGCCGTAGACCACGTTTTGGCATGATAGGTTTGACTTCAGAACCATTAAACGCCACAGAATAACGCACAATAGTAACACAAGTCATAACAAGCTCAACCCACTTACTATCAAACCCCAACTTTACCAGGATAAAGCGGAGATAATCCCAATCGACTCTATCATAGGCTTTGCTGATATCAATTTTGAGGGCTACCTCCCCATGCTTCCCTTTCCCTTTATTCTTCATATAGTGGATGATCTCAAAAGCCACCTTGATGTTGTCAGTGATGAGCCGACCTGGGACGAAATCCGATTGCATGGGAGAAATGATCCTCGGGAGCAAAGTTTTTAGGCGGTTAGCAATCACCTTAGCTATGAGTTTGTAAACAACATTGCACAAAGCTATGGGCCGAAGGTCTTTCATACACGTATGGTTGTCTTTTTTAGGAATCATAACAATAACTGTATCATTTAATATATCCGGAAACGCACGCTGCTCTATCCAATTGCAACAATTTTCAAACAAATCAGCTCTCAAAAGAGGCCAACACTTCTGAAAAAAAGTTGGGTTCATACCATCAGGACCAGGAGCCTTGTCCGGGTGCATGTCAAACATTGCCAACAAGTTTTTTTCAATTCATTTTTTCGATTCCCTCATCGTGAGGGTTGGGATTGCGTAATATGAAAATAGAAGGGTGAGGACGTCAAGAAAACAAACTAAAAATAAAAAGAAAAATTGAAACACTAACGTCGGATTAAAATTTAAAAAATTAAAAGTTTAAACGTTTTATTGTCATTTTTTAAAGTTCGGGCTATAATTGAAAAAAAAATTTAAACATTTTATTATTTCGAATTATAATTGAAAAAATGAGTAAAGTTTCAATTTTTTATAATAAACTCATTTATTTATTTAGTCAAATTTTTTATATTTTTAATAGGGCAATCTTGGAATAATGATAAAATTAATCCAAAATGGAGAACCTTGAGACCCGAGCAACTCTTTATTATACATCTTTAAAGGTATTTTAAAAGCTACGTTAAAATAGCATTTATGTGTTTCTTAGGATTAAGAATGAAGGTGAAGATTACCTAATCAGAAATTTTACTTAAAAATAAAACTAAAAACCTCAAGAAATGATTAAACCAAATTCTAATATGTAAGAAGGGTTGGGTTTTGGAAATAGAGGAAGAATGAAGCGTACAAAGAGACATTTGTCACCCTTTTTACATTCCATTAACTGGCTCTCAAAATGCTGCCATCAGTGAGTGGACCATTCTTAAGAATCTACATTAAATCTTCTATTTATTTGTTTAATTAACAAAGTCTAAAACTTTGCATTTGCAGGTTAATACTTTATATCCGTCTTACAGACATTTAGAATAAAACACGACATACGTATAGATCGATGTCTGCTGCAAACCTGTTGTCTATAACAGCAAAATTCCAAGCAAATTCATCTCACCGACGACTCCAAGACAGTGGCCGCCGAATTGCTGAAGAACAATGAGACACGTGCCGCTCTCATTGAGCCCCGATCTGTAAGCGTCTGTTACTAGAGGTTGGGTATGTGGAGAGTAGTTAGTAGTGTATGTGAAAGTGAAAGTGAAAGGTGGCAGAGTGCAGGATGCCAAGGCCTTGGGTGCTTGTTTTTCTGGTTTTGCTGATCGTATTCGGTACTCAATTTGAGTGGAAAGAACAGTTGGTGGAAGATATTGAAGCAAGTTCGAGCATTTCCCGAAAGGAAAAAAATGGTATCAAGCGAGAGGAAGTTGTCAAAGAAAAGGTTTGATTCTATTATATTTGTTATAAAGATTGATTTTTTCCACAAGGGTTGTTTGAATTGAGGTTAAAGAAGTTATTTTGTGGAAGGAATTAGCGATAGGACTTGAGGGGTTGTATGTTTATTTTACACATGTTCAAGAAGATTATGTGGGTTCGGCCTGGAATTTTCTTTTATTTTGCGTAGGAAAGGGAATGTTATGCTTAAGTTGAGTTGTGAACCTTAAATTTGAACCAAGATGATATGGTGGAGAATGTATGGAAGAGATCTAGGAAGTTTTATTACTGATCAATTATAATTTCATTTGCTTGAATTTGTCTGCGAATAATGTTAGCTGCGAGATTAGATTTTACTGCTATATTAGTTAGTATATCAGTTTTATTTATTTCTGAAGTGAAAGGATCGTAGAATTTCCCTGCTGAAACTTTATTTTCCCTTTCCTGCATCTTCAATTCTCTCTACTCTTCCTTTCTAATTTTCTAGCTAGATTAACACTTAAAAGATTGAAAACTTTAACTGATGTCACAAGTATTGCTAGAGGCCTATTCATATGCATGTTTGACAATTATGTAGGATCGGCTTTCACTAGCATACTTCCCATGGTATATCCTAATGCTTGTCTTGATGACTGATAAGCTAGACAGCAATTCTTTTCTTATCGTTCTTGGAAGTTTATTCTTAAGTGTCCAAACGTTTCTAGTATTAGGGAGTTGCCTGTTCAAGTTCATGCTCGTCTATATTTTCCATTATGCATTGTTGTTGCTATATAAATAAGAACAAGGACCTGTTTCTAAAGGATAATGAGGTTGACAACCACAATAGTAAGTATTCTCTCATTTATGACCAGTTTATTTGCTTAATCCCATACCTCATTGATCACCGGTGGAGCTTTCTGATGAGACTAGAGGTTGATGCCTCCGGTTTGCTTCATTCCCTTTATGCTTTTTGATGCATTCTATTATGTGTCCCGTTTAAGAGGTTTGATTGGATAATAGCCTGTTCTTTTCTTCTTTTTCTTTTTGATACATTGACCTTGATTTGCTAGACTTCTTGGTTCATTGATTCAAACAAGAAACTTGAATTATTTCTGGTGATTGTGCCATTCAAAATCTGAAACACAGTCTTGAGAAGTTGCTATAACCTTAACTTTCACTGTTGAGTTTCTGTTTCCAATGTCCAACAAATGGCTGAAGTTATGTGGGTATCTGCAAGTTCTCAAAGATTCATCAAGTAATGTTATGGATGCTGATGTGATTCACTGTTAATTGTGCTGCAGATCATCCTCTCTCAAGAAAAGAAAATCCAGAAACTTAATGTACTTGTCAAAACTCTTCAAGAACAGCTGACATTGTGTAGAGGTGAAAACTCTGCTGTCAATGGTACTACAAACGCTTTAATTGACCACTCAAATGAGCTTGAGCAACAGCCAATATTGGAGGATTAGGCTTACTATCAGGTTTAACAGGAATATAATTGATACATGCAAGGTGCTAGACCTGTTTTCTATACTGAGGGAATGTTATTTCATCATTGGATCAGCATTGCTCAAGTTCACATTTGTATCGAATTGTGATCACTGTCACATTCATATAAATTATAGTGGAATACTATATAAGTTGTGTATGTGGCTACTATATATTGTAGTTGATTCAGAAATTGTAATCATAAGGTACATGATTGTTGGTAATTGATGCTTTTATGCAAATGATTATAAGGAACTAAAGTGCATAAGAATATTTAGTTGTAGCAACAGATATCTACGTGAAATTGTTTGTCTGCATTTATTGTTTTCTATTGGCAAGTTCTAAATGAAATGACAGACTGATTTATTATCGGACAAAGATTAGGATACATAATTCATAGAAGTTTTCAGTTGTATTAGCAATAAGCACATTGGGTGTGGTGGAGTACAAGGAAGGGAAGGGCTGCCCTTCGTAGTTTTTAGCTTGTCCAGTTGGCATTAAAAAACATTTACATGAACTTGTTTTTGATGTTTAGAATGGTTTTTAAAATGGTTTTGCTTCTGTTTTATTATCATGATAAAGTAAGTTGCTATTTACCTACAAGAGCAGTAATTTAGTAAATGTCACCTTCAACTTGCAGAAAGACAGTAATACGGTGGCATTGCTACTCTTTGTATGACTTCTGTATAGTACTTTGTCCGGTATGGCTGTTAAAGAAGGAATTGATTAATAAGCGGGCAAAGTAGTAGCTTGCTTCTTCGATGGAGAGTTGAAAACATTTCAAGTTGCCCCTGAAATTTACTAATTGGAAAAACTTCTTTCCAAGCAGAGATCATTATGAGATTCAAAATTATTATTTAGTTACTCTATTTCTTTGACATTGATAATCATACTGTCTACGTGTTTCACATTGTTTGGACCATTTCATCCTTTCATTTGTGGTCTATGACATGATTATTAATCTGAGTAATATTTCTATATACCCTTCACCTTCAGTTAACTGTTGTTCCCATTTGTTTGTGGTCTCTGTCTAGCTATATTGATTAAACCTTTTATCTTCCTTGTAAAGATTGGATATCTATTAATGAGCATTTATGGAATACTTGCTAGTTCTGAATGCTTCATTGTTGGTTGTGAAGTTTGCAACTTTTGTGTAATTCGTGCTTTTAATTTAGCATCCATGAAGATGGACCACCTTGACTCTCTCTCTCTCTCAGTGTGGCTAGTCAGTCTGGCCCCCGGTTGGCACATATCAGTTTACTTCCTGAGTCAAATCTGGTGTCAACGACAGATCTTCCGAAATAGCTTTTGCTCATATCTTACCATGTTTAGTCACATTAATTCTTTTATTAGTGGCGTCGTGGTATCTTGTTATATACATGTCTTGTCTTCGATTTAGTTAAGGTGGAACACAGTCTGTAATGCTGTAAATTCATTAATGCTGTGAAGTCTCTAATTCTACGATGTTCTCCGACCTGAAACTATTTCATATTCACTAGAACTGATGGTCATTCAACAGATTATTAGTTGTGTGATTGTCTCCTTGCCCTACGGCCTAAAATTTGGTATATCCTTTAAAGTTCTTTTCTTGTATCAAATTTTTGGTGCATAAAATGGAGAGCATGTAATAGCCCTAGTCATCCGTGCTATATGTGAAGTGGTGAAGATGTGCTTGAATTCCAGATGTTTATTGTACCTATTAACTGCTTACTTGGACCTGTTTTTTTCTTTTTAGTTTGTATAAGATAACATGTAGAGCATGCAGTTCCTTGCTGAGTTGTTATCAGGAAATGAAAGGGTTGATTCTTACTCTAAAGTTGATACCCATTTTCAACATAATTCATAGCTGGACTTGGAACAGATTTGCCCTAGCTTTGCTACTAGTATAACATTTCGTTTTAGCTGTACTGGATATCTTTTTCTACAGCAAAAACTGATTAAACTGACATGGTTTTCCATACCAAGTACGGTAGAGTCGTTGATACAAAGAAACACAAAAATGCCAACTTTCTTTTTCCTTATCCGGAGATGAAAAATGAAACTAAAAGCAAGGCTTAATGCATGGAAAATGCATTACACATGGCAAAACATACTACTCCTTTGTCTGTTTATCTTACTTAAGTTTGGTCGGAAACAGAAAGGATGGAGACACCGCGTCCTGGATACATCAACCATAAATTGTAATCTCACCCACCCAAGGAACCCTCAACAGATTGTAATTATGACCCAGTAATGAGGATATTTATATCAGTAGTTAGCGGTCTCTTGAAGGAAACTGAGCGGGACATGTGCGACTCCCAACCTTGGCATAGCCTCCATCAAAATCTAACTGTGGGAAGTTGCCAGATTTCACATGATGCTTCCACAATTGAATCAATCCTCGTTCCTAATCAGTCGATGTCTTATCTTTATCAAAAGTAAATGACATTCCATATAAAGTTTAGAGAACTGTCTTAAGAGCAGCGGCTAAGATGATTCAAAGCATCAAAATGCACCAACCCAGAAGCAGTAACTTGTAATTAGAAGAGGCGGTGGAGAACAGCTTAGAATGTGGCTTTCAGCTACAGCCTCATCTTTCTCACATAAAGTGGATCTTTTCTTGAATACTAAGAGCCAAGGCATGGTTTTTAACTACTTGTAAGAACAGTATCCCTTAAGCCCATTTGTTGTGTGGGTTCCATGGATATGGTAACGTGTGGGTCAATCTGAAACCTGAAGGACCAGATCCATACCAAATTCCTGATAAAACGAGCAATCCACAGCTAGAAGAGATACTATGCCAATTATTTTAAGGGAAGCAATCCAGACGAAAAAATAGTTCTATTACAGCTATTCTTTAGTCCGTACTTCAAGGACCACATATGAATGCCATTGAATATGAAAAAAGAAAAAATGGTAATAAGTATAATTGATTATATTTAAGAACACACATGAATATTGAATGGTACATGTTGAAGAATCTTATGTCACATGACACTGTAGAGCTGGGAAAATCTGTCAAAATCTTTGGCATTAATAATATTTGGTGTATAAAGTTGTAAATGGTGCATTGAAGTTGCTCATAGAAAAATGCAACTAGAATTTAAAGACGGGGTTGGCCTTAAACACCACCATTTAAACTCTCTGATGTCTTCTTCTTCCTCTTTTATATGTATAACAATCAATAAGCAGAGAAAGTCGAATTAATGTTCTTAATGGGATTTGAATGGCACTGAGAGGTTTCTTGGTGGAGTTTGGTTGACATTGCATATATGTTAATGGCGGTTTCAATGCTTCTGTGCATACAATTTAAAAGTAACCAATCAAAAGAGAGTACTATTTCTCTCTCTTTCTCTGCTCTCCAGATTTAGAGGCTAATCTATAGGCATCCCCACTAAATGCATTGCATGCATTTCAATGAGGGGGAGGTTGAGAGAATTGAATTCCATTTTCAATATCAATCGAGTAGAAGTAGTACACATAATTTATTTCCTTTGCAGCCATTTCAGTATTAAATTTTCCTCACATAAATGCAAAGTCTGGTGGTGATCATGCCATGTATGAGACCTTCTTTCAGATTTTGCATGTGCTTTAGTTAATTCCACGTATCATTAATCTGCTA
>JANJEY010000004.1:55590138-55606764 GCA_024703695.1 Erythroxylum cataractarum | reverse complement strand
ATGAAGGTTTATGGGCAATTAGGAAAGAGGAAAAAGAAAAATGCATAATGATATTCATATTGTATTGTGGTTATAAACCCTCAAATGTGATACTAATGTGAATACATTGGCATAGGTTGATTTAGGAAAGGAGTGATATCAAAATGAATGATGGAGGCTTAACGTGTATAAATTGAGTTAAAAGAAAACAAAATGTGCGATAGTCTGAGAGGTCAAATATGGGCATGAGAAGAATATTGGTTAAAAGTGATGAGAGTTATAATTTAGCATAAGAATATGTCTATGTGAGATCAAAAGTTCAGGATGACTAGGTATTTCTGATTCTATTGGTATGTCCGATAAAATGGGGATAATTGGAAATGAGAAAAAAGTGCATGGTTCGAGAAGGTAAATAAAGATGTACTGTAGTTGTGTTGATGTGTATATTATGGAATATATAGTATCGTAAGTGAAGATATTGTCAGGAAGAAGCAGAAATGGTGAGATTAAAGTGTACAATCCAGGTTAAAAGAAATAACTAGAATAGACGTGGATTTGAAATGTGATAATAGCTTGGATACTGAGATTACATTTCTCAATGATTCTGCGTCTAGAAGTCTAAATGGATTGAGAATATACATATGAACGATGAAATAATAGGAACATGACTTTACAAGCGACGAAGCGTGATACATGATGTGTAGTATGGAGGAAATTAGAAATGCGCCTAGGTTTGGATTGTATGTATGCATGTGGTTATGGAATTGGGGAAGAGTGAAGGCATTTAAAATGCTAAGTAAATGATCATGATAGGATGTTGCATTAGAAAAAGAGGTAAATACTAAAAAAAAAAATGGAGGCGCAGAATCGCTGCCAATATATGTGATAATGTGAGGAAACAGTGCAGGCCATGATATGGGCCTACAAAAATCGATTTATGTTATGATCATATGGTGAACCCCAATTATGGGTAGGAATAAGAATAAATTGAAATGTCAGTAGTGACTGTTACTGATTGGAGACTTGAGAGATGTAAGATGTAAGGATTTTGGATGGTATATACCAGGGTGTTGCGTAAATGAAATTGCTTAATGCCTCATTGAGCCTTATTATTGAGGATGTATTGACCATAGGAGTCATGATACGAATTGATCTTTGTAAGATAGTATGAAATGTTGAAAGTGATTTTCTTGAAGTATTAAGAATGACCAATAAGTACTTATGGGCAATAGGTGATTGACAAGGAGTTAGAAACAATATCGAGGTTGGTACCAAGAAATTACTACGATAGGGTCAGAAAGCCAAGTAATTTAGTTTATGACCAATGAAGGCAGGTCTTCCTTGACTAGTAGTTGGGATCATAAGCCCTTCTCTTGATTCAACAATGGAATTTGGCAATGCTTCCATCCTCCAGAGTAGAGTTAGGTATAATATCTAGAAAATTTACCTTGAGTATGTTTCATGTTTTTGGTCATAAATTTTGATATGGTTATGCTATTGAGATGAGGTTTAGTTTGCATTAAATTTGAGAAGTTTGACTAGAATTCTTATGAAAAAAGTTCTGTCCGATTGTGGCTTGAAAGGGATGGAATTTTGCTTTGAAAGTGAGATATCTGTGCAGGGTGAATAGTGTGCTGATTATAGTTCTTTCATTGACGACCAGAAACTTTGGAAATTTTTCTAGGCTAAAGTAGACTAATTTTGTGAAATTGGTCTTCATGGAATTTGAAGGATTTCTTGTTAGCTTTTCATTTCCACTAAGTATGTTATTTTTCTATTTTTAGGTTGGAAGATATGGCTGATTAACTTTCAGATGGTAATTTGTGTATTAATGTGTTCTAATATGTGTAATGTTTCTAAGTATGGATTTTGGTGATTTCTGGGTTCTGGTGCAAATTTTGGACTGTTATGATTGGAATTAGCTCAAGTGAGCTTATGGAAGGTTGTAGAGGGATGTTTTAGCTTTGTAATGATGTATAATATGTGAATTTTGGATGAAGGGATTGTAAGTTATGAATTTGTAAAATTTGGATATGGTTTAGGTTCTATGCTGATTTAATACCCTATAACAAGGCAGCCACAATAATGGGAGCATTTGACCTAGTTAGAGATGGAATTTGGTTCTAATTCCTTCATGAGAATTTTAGCATAATTTCTGATCTTTTTAATGATATAGAGTATGTAATTTTTAGAGAATGGGATAGGAAGTTATGCCTTTTGAAAGATTGTGTTACTCTTAAGAATGACTTATATAGGCAGAAACTTTTATTGAGAATTTCATTTGTTTAGAGATTGAATTTGCTTCCAAGTTATTCATGAAACTTGTAGAACATGTTTTTTTTCTGTGCAAAGTCTGGTGGTGATCATGCCATGTATGAGACCTTCTTTCAGATTTTGCATGTGCTTTAGTTAATCCCACGTATCATTAATCTGCTACTATCGTCTTAGTAGCTAACTAGCTTACAATAGTCAGTAAATGTACACTTAGTTTCGTGCCCTGGAAAAAACAAATTGTAAGGAAAGGTTAGCTTGATTGTTTGTTCTTATCCCATCTTCCATAGAACCTCATGATTCGTAGGGAATTGAATCAAAAAAACGAAACCTGTTGTATTTACACGAGTGACCTAGCTAATATCTTATCTAAGCGATTGACACAGCTTGTTTTAAAGATCTGATAAGAGGTTTAGAGTACGCCTAGCTTCTTGATGGCTTACTCTTCTCGGTAAGAAGTAAAAGAGAAAACTTCATCACGACTTTCCATTGTGCTCACCTCATATGGTAGAATGAGGCACAAATAAAGCATAGACATACATTAAAAAGATATGGAAAGGGGAAAAGGGGGAGAAAGGTAGGAAAGATTCCAAACATAATCGGTATTGTATTAAAGATTATAATTCAATCCAAAAAAAAAAAAATCAATAAATGACTTGGACTGTAAGGGTATCAATTATTTATCTAATATTAATTATTTTATCAATATGTGGTATGTTCGTTAATTAGTATAGATGAAATCACACATTGCTTAAATTAAAGCTTATTAACTGATTAACTTAATATGTTTAATTTAATTAAAGTCACAAGCCATGTCACTCTCAATAATAGATTTTGTATAAAATGATGCTTTGCTTTAGGTCAATGTCAATGCAACTATAAAGTTAAAATTTAAAATTAAAACATATATATGATATGATGTTCCTCCCTTGTAACTTCATTTTTGCAGATTGCTGATTATTACTCGTATCTGATCAGCAGACTCAAGTTGGCATTACTGATTGAAGTATAAACCCAGACAAGCACTTCTAAATTCCTTTTCTGTCAATTAAAATTGGAACATAAGTGAGTTGTGAACCCCACCTGCCTATGCAACCCAGCTACGTTGCCTGCTTGAGGTAGTCCATGACCCACAAGTGTTAATGTTTTCGCTTTAGAGTCGTATTTAGATTAATTGAGGTGACCCTTATCATCCTATTTATGGTATGGAGGGAACTAATCATGTGTTAAGAATGGATCTTTTTGATGAAAATTATATTTAAAATTTTAAACTTTAATTGTGAAAATTTGACATTGTCGTAAGCAAATAATACTAAAGTATATAATTAAGCAAAAAAGGAAGAATATTAGAGTATTGGCCCAACATCTAAGAGAATAAATGATCTTTGGTTCACAACTTAACAGGTGTTCCATGTTTATAAATAACAACAATTTGGAGAAATTAGGGCTAGTGGTTCCAGTATAGCAACTAAAAACAGCAAAGTTATGGTCATCACAGGATTCCTATGAAAAACGAGTTCTGAAAGGGAGATACAAGTTGTTAGGTCGCAAAAGACGACAGGCATTAAGCAGATAGGTTTATGTCTAGATCCATATCAGGTTTAAGCAAAATTAATTACTAGAACGTACAACCTCAAACTGGACAAGTATCAGTATCAAGAAACCACCTTTCATTAATAAGACAAACCAATTTGACACAATTCTGTACCAATAATATATAATTACACAAATAAAACATTCAAGAACATAGGACTATTATCAATTACAATCTCATTTTTTTTACCCCTTGAAGAGCGTTTTTACTAGATCCACAAAAGCAGGGTCAACCTCCCAAGAACCAAGTCTTAGAGAATTAGTAGTCCATGTGTGTAGTTTTACTTGATTAGTAAAAGAAATTTGGTAATATTGTATATGCATTTTGATTTTGTAGCTCTCAAAGGGGTGTAACTCGATGGTTGAAAGTGGGGCTTGATTTTAGTTATGTCTCAGGTTCAATTCCATGCTAGCTTCTCTTGTAAGAATCTGGGGCAGCCGGAGTTTTACTTATAGATGGATAACTAGTTGGGCCCTCAATGATGAAGTGCATCTGCTTGGTCCGCCTGTGAGGTGGTGCGTCAATTGAACCTTCAAAAAAGCGTGTCTGCTTGATCCGCCTACGATATTTTCTCAAATCCAACAATTAAAATTGATTTTGTAGCTCGATTTAACACAACAACTCCTTCTAACTTCTGGTCTATTTTAATTTGTTTTTATAAAAAAGAAATATGCAAGGGAAAAAGGCCAAGCTCAACAAAAGTGACGCCTAACCCATTAGGCGTCCTTCTAGATAAGAGCAAGGCCACTCAATTATTATGTATTGTTCAAGTTCAACTGTCTAATTAATAGTGTCTCATTCGTGGCTAATTTATTTGGATCATATCTCACCATTACAATTAATATCTATGACAATACAAATTAATGGCCACCTTTTCGTGTGGCCGACAGGGAATTCTGTACAAGATTTTCACTACGCGTCCATGGATTAGAGGCCAATAATTTTTTTTAATTCCTGTCATTATTAAATACTTAAGCTTATATAGGTCTTAATAAAATTTCATTATGACATATTATATGTGGGTCTATCAAAAATAACCTCTTTATTAAATAAAAAAAAAGTTACGTACTATCGAATCTTTTTAAATCCCAAATCTTAGCGGATCTTCAATGTGTATTAATAATGACGATGATGACTAAAACAGATAGTCTTAAGCTTATAGATTTCAATGAAAATTTTTATCTACTTTAGTCCTCTTGATTTTTTAAAAAATAAATACTTCCACTCAAATGAAATTATAAAGTTGTTTTATAATTGCATATATTTTTGTTTGATTAGAAAGGAATATGGGAAACCATATGTGCCAAAAATAAAGGATTGGAATTAATCTGCTAGTAAATTACTATAGAACACATTCCATTTTATTAATTAAATGATAATTTTATATATAGAAATAAGAAGTTAATATTTGTTATTTTTATGATCATTTATAGAATAAGGGTCAGTTTTGAAGTAACTGTTTAAATTACTCTTTTTTATTAAAAAAAACTCACAAATTCAAGTCATAAAAATAGTCTTTTTGTAAAAAAAAATGCAAAAGAAAATCTTGGTACATTGATAACTCTCCCTTAACTTTCACAGAACGAGAAGCCTTACGTTGTGTTTTTGTGTTTTTATTTTCTAGAATTGTCAACAACCGAAAAAAGAAACCAGATTTCTTAGCTCGTACCATTTGAATAGAGAACATGTGGATTATAATATAAATAATTAAATTTCAGATATGTTTACGTATTTTATTATCTGAAAATAATTTGAACAAAATGGGATAACAGCACTAACGATGGTTTATACTTTATAGAATTACTGACTAGCCTTAATTCTTATCAAACACTAGTAACTACTCAAGAAGGGAATAGGTCATTGTCAGGAATGAAGAAGAAACAAATCCTGTACAAAGTGTAGGACTAGATGTCCTTTCTGGAAATCTACCTGAGTGGGAGTTGTATGGTAGACTTTGTGTGTGTTCAGGTACTATAAACAGGATTGACAAGGACTAATTGGGATGGTCCCTTCCCTTCCATCTTTTATTCTCAAACAAGTTAAAAGAGCCTTGATGCTTGTGATTGGAGATGGCACTTGGAGGTTGAAGTACAAAGAAAAAGTTGAGATCTGAAGAGTCAAACTCCAAAAAAAGTCTTTGCATTTGTCAAGAGAGTTGGAAATTTCTCTTTCGTCAATCCCATTTAACAAACAAATCGTATTGTTCTGAGGTATAAATCACTTTCATTACTCTTATCGCATGGCCAATGAATAATCTTTCACCTCTACTCCTCCTACTTAATGAAAGAAGATTTGACTCAGATTTAAGTAAATCACAAATCTTCCTCTTGCTTAGTAAAGTAAAGGACTTTGTTACGTAATTATACATTTGTTAATATTATATACACAAGCAGTTTTAAGAATTCGTGCAGAGCACTATCTCGCAGATTCAAACACCATTCATGGATCTAATTGCTTTCCTTTCTCTTTAACTGCACCAAGCCTGCATAAAAGAAAGGTACACTCTGGGACGGAGCTAGACTCAACTCTAAGGGAGGACCAGGGGCTAACATTTAAATGCAAAAGGAATTTTTTTAAGGGATTTTTTTAAAGAGGGGCCACTTATATTTATAATTTTAAAAATTTTAATTATATAAATAATTAAAAAAAAATATTTAAAAGCAGAGGCCATGATCCCCCTTCCCTATAACATGGCTCCGTCCCTAGGTACACTTAAGTCCACCTTGACCTTTTATGGTTCTAGATAATAAAAAAAAAAAAGAGACATCTGCTTAATTCATCTGATGCCAAGCTTTACTAATTAACCATGAAAAAAAAAAGAGTTTCTTTTATTTAAGGAATGATTAAAAGAAAACAAAATAAGCCAAAATTAAGAACAAAGAATGAAGACTCATAGAACCTGGTTCAGAAACATTTCGAGCTTAGATCCGAATCAATATGACAAATCTCTAACAAAATAAACAAGAATGAAGAGAGATACTTTCATCTGTTTTCCTTTTCTATGATAGACCTCTCACTGATTCTCGGGCACACATCAAGGTGCATTTAACTCACTTTGACTTCCACCTTATCTAATAAAATCGGAGTGGTACATTACACATGTTCATGTGTTGACCAAATTTGAGCAAATATAAATTAAGTGATGAAGTTCAAGATAAATGCACTTTTGGTATTTTTGCAGGCTATTAGAATTTCAGCTATATTAGTATCATATTAATTAGAACATAAAGTTAACAACTTCTACATTAAAAAGGATATGACAATACTGGAAATTTACTACAAGGGATGGTTCACAGAAGGTAGGTCACAGCTTATGAGAGGGTTGGAAGTTGGATAGAGAGAGGTAATCTTTAAATTTCGTGTGTAAATTCTGGATGTTACCATTTAATATTTTGGTGTCTTTTGCTATCAGAATTGGTGAGTACTGTTGGGAAATATTTAATTTAAAAAAGGGGTTTTAGCTGTTATGCTTTGCTTTTTATTTGGTTGACATTTATTAATTTCCATTAAATTCTTAGGTGGTGATAGCTTCAAAATGTAATTTGGTTCTTTAAAGGCGATTTGGTATTTCCTGTGCTTCTTGTATTGTATGTGTTGTTGCTCTCTTTCTCTGTCACATAAACACAAAAACTTTAAAACACCGACCCCTTTTCCTTTCTCTTCCCTTTAAAAGCAATGAATGAAAGCTCCCTCCTGCACTTTGTAATTGCAATATTTACTCCAAATTTCCTCCTCCTGCAATACACTCCTTGGGATTTTTTCCATTCATAAATACATTTCCTGCCCTCAATTTACACACTCTTCCACCAAAAACTTCAATTCAATTCACCTCTTCCTCTCTCTCTCTCTCTCTCTACTCTTACATTACACCCTCCACCTCTCCTCCATAATTAAGGTAAGCTTTTAATTAAACCTAATCTCTCTCCCTTCATTTTCTTTATATATATACATAATGGCCTTAGAGGTCCAAACCACCAAGATCATGTTTTTGGTGCTATAGGAGCTGCCACTTATGGTTCAATCCTAGCCACCATCATAAAGTTTGAGTCTTTCTCATCATCACCATCACAATCCTTGTATTCAATTGAAAGAACCCTTTATCTTTCTTCTGATTCCCAAAGTTCCTGAACCTTAAGGTAACGCATGCTCAACTAGTTCTTGTAAGAGCTCACTTTTATATGATCAGCTTTGATCTGGGTGAGAGACTTTGTAGTACAATTCAGTTGTGTTTTTATCTCTTCTTTTTTTTTTTTTTTTTTTTTAGTGATCGTTTGTTTCCAAATTAAGACTGTCTTTCTGTTGTTGCAGAAAGGCGGGTTTACTACTAGACAGGATACAGAGAAGATGAGTCGAAGAAACGGAAACATCCCAAAGCTTGACTTAAAACTGAACCTATCACCGCCAAGAATGGGCCAAAGAGTGGAGTCACCGGCCCGATCGGCGACGGAGTCAACAACCTCACCGCCGAGCTCATGTGTGTCGTCGGAGCTGAACCAAGAAGATGGCAGTCTTCCACACTCCAATAGCCCTGAGGCGACATCTATGGTGCTTGTAGGTTGCCCAAGATGTCTCATGTACGTGATGCTCTCGGAGGACGACCCCAAATGCCCCAAATGCAAGAGTACAGTGTTGCTTG
This sequence comes from Erythroxylum cataractarum, assembly GCA_024703695.1. Taxonomy (NCBI): domain Eukaryota; kingdom Viridiplantae; phylum Streptophyta; class Magnoliopsida; order Malpighiales; family Erythroxylaceae; genus Erythroxylum; species Erythroxylum cataractarum. The sequence goes on along the minus strand of JANJEY010000004.1, from coordinate 55,598,284 downwards.
ATTTCCTCCAAGACAGCAGGGCCACCATGAAGACTAGGAGAAGCTAGAATGTAGGCTCCTTTTCCCCCGCTAATTCTCGGCTACTATAGCTTTAGTAGGACTTCAATATAGGCTTTATCTGTTTCATCTCCTTTTTATTCTATCTCAATCTCAAGTAGTGCTACTTGCGCTCCACCTTGTAGCTCCATTTCTCATGTTGCAACCCGAGTATGGAAGAAAAGTGGAGCGAAAATAGCACTGCTTCTCTTTTCCAAGCTTCCCGTTCAGTGTTTTGTTTTTATTATTATGGTTTATCTTTGGAATCATAGAAGATAGGAAACATGGGGGATATGGTGACACTGACAGAGGTAGTTTCTTGCGTTTGTTTCCTACTGATCCTGGGCTAGGTCCAGCTTTTCTTCCTCTTCCCCTGCTCAGCAGAAAACAATGTAAACCGGTTAAACTACTGCCAAAATTCGCCATGCAATCGCAATGTTAGGTATTTTACTATTTCATATGTCATGATGCCACGTCAGAAATTACTAGACAATGTCAATGAAGCAGTCTTCAGTTTAACTGGATGATGAAGCCAAAAGCTGATAAGTGAGGCTTGTGTTACAGAAAAGGAATGCAGTGGCCCCACCATGAACTCAAATGTGTAGGGCTAGGCAATAGGCATAGGCATAGGAAACCATAATACCAATCACAAAAAATGAACCCATGCAAGGTGCTTCAGACTGTTTCTTCAAGTGAATGGAAAAAGGGGGAGGAGGTGTAACTTGTCAGGTAGTTCGAGCATTGAAATAAAAGTCCATTTAAAACACATAAATGCTAAGAGTAATTGAGATGGTTGAAGTGTATGTATTACGTCAGATGATAAATACAAAATTTTAATTCCCCCTTCGCCCCTCTACTCTAGTCCATCCCATGCCCATCGTTCACACTAATCTCCATTAACAGCACTCTTCTTTTCCATTTAAGGCTGTGAGTCCACAGGAATCATTTCCATCAGGTAAGAAGTAAAGCAAATACAATGTTTAAACCATAGATTGAGATGGCAAGCACAACAGACTGCCTTATCCAACATTTATTTTCATTTTACAGGAAAAACCAACAGATGCCTTTGCAACATCTACAGTATTCTCCTTCGGTTAGACAAGGAGAGGGAGAGAGAAATAATGAAACGAAACCATACATCAGTTGCTCCACAATCTCTGATGCAAAAGTAAAAGAACAAAAGATGATCGAACTAATAGATTCTGAAACATTCATCATAAGAAAATGATGTCTCTTCAAACACAGTCTATCCAAAATCAAAATGGTTTCCTTCACCCAGTAAATCTATTTATTAGTCGTTAAAACACTACTTCTTGCAAGGCAGGACAAAGATCGTGCAGCTAAATACTTTTTTTTAATTCGAAGAAACCTTATAGACAGGTTAAGCGGGCACACCTTTTTAAGAGTCCAATTAGCGCATTACTTTACAGGCGGACCAAGCGAACGCAACTCATCATCGAAGATTCAACTGGCACTTCACCTACGGTTAAAATACTTACTACCTCAGGCTCTTACAAGAGGAACTAGCAGAAAATCAAACCTGAGACCTGATCGAAATCAAGTCTTACTCTCAACCATCTAGCCACGTCGCTTGAGGGCTTACCACTAAATACGATACAGGTATAAGATGAGATTGGATGTGCACAAAAATAATACCTAACACATTTCTCTTTTTAACTTTTTTTGTTACCTTAGAAGACGTCTTCAGCCAAAGGGATGAAAGTTTGTGACTGTTAAGCAATTTGGGAATTCCCATGGTTCGAGGTAATGTCACGTCTTAAAGAACCCTACAATCCTGAGATGGTATAGTACATGCACAATCTTTGACTAAAGAAGAAAGGAAAATGAAAACTTTTTTTTTTTTTTTTTGAAGAAAGAAACAATAGAAGTATTATCTCGTGGAGGGGACGAGATCTGCTTGAGATTTGTTGGCTCAGAGTTGGAATTGGTTAATGGGCACAAGAGATCTCATCCCCTAATGGAGAGGCTAAGTGTTTGGTTACTCCCTCGATCTGAGTTATCACCAAGTAAAGAAAGAATTGGCTCCTCCATGCGATATTCTACTAAATTTAAATCCCAAGAGTTTTTTCCACTGAAAGAGTCTACTGATCCAACAGATTCACGGATGACTAAAGATTATGAATATGAAGGCAGTTGGATTTCTAAAAGATGATTGAGTTTCACGATCTCTGATAGTTGTCAGATAAATGGATACCCTTTGGCTCCACAGATTTTATGGACAAAAAGGAAACAATAGTCATTTCCTACTCATGTTAGAAGCAAAAGAAAATTACTAGATATTTATGTAACTATGGCATATAAAATTTGAATCATGAGAACAAGAACGAAAAACTTCTTAACATTCCAGTTCCACACATCTGAAAACATCCCGTAGCAGATCAAAACAAGATACATTCCAAAGATACTTCAATCATAAAAGTTGAATTCACAGTAAATTGGCAGGAAGGGAAGTGCAAGTCTGCGGTATGTTGATGATAGAGAGCAGAGAAACATACAATTTTCTTCAATTTACTTTGCAAGAAGTCTATCATAGTTAAAGATGATGACAATGGCCCAGGTCCAAGCCAGCCCAGCCAGTCTTTTTGTAAAAAATTAAAAAAAATGATGTCGCTTTATTGTTGTAGCCTTGGGCTCCAAAAAAAGGTCCCTAGGCCCAGCCCGGTGATTTTGGGCCACGTCGGACAGGACCAGGCCTATTGCCAATACTAATCATAGCAAACATAAGTTCGATAGTAAAACACTTATCATTTAGATTAATATGGCTCATATTCGTATATTTACATTCGATAAATCCAGGAAAAGTATGCACATAAAAGAGCTTCATAAAATCAGTTCTAGATACATTCCAAATTCAAGTGATCCCACTATGCATCAATCCTCAAAAAAGACCAACTGGATACAATCATATGAATCCTAAAGCTATGGAAGGTCATCATAACCAGGTGCAACATTCTGCAATATACCAATACCAGTTCAAAGTTACCTAAAATATTTGCTAGTGACATCGCCATGTGAACTCCAGTAAAATAAGGGGCTGAAGTGCAGATTTGCTAAATGCCATAATCGAAGAATGTGATTGTAATCTTGGCATATCAACCAAAAAAAAACTTTCAAGGGTTTCCTTGGCTCAATTCTCCCCATCCACTACTGCTTCTTACATATTTGTCAATAATCCCGAACTCCCGGTTCTGTTCAATCCGCCTTGCATAATTTTCAACGGTGATAGGACCCTTCTTCAACCTCCTATAGTAGATGATCTCCCACGGCCACAAACGTGCAGAACCAAAATAAGCCTCTGCAGTATGATTTTTGTGTTCCTCTTGGAGCTCAAAGCCATAGTGCTTCAAAACCATGAATAATTCCTCTGAGGTAAGGCTTGCTGTATGTCTGGAGTATGCAACATCTGCTGCTTCAGAATTTGGCTTCTTCACTGGAACCGTTGACTGCATTGTTATCAATGCATCAGTATTTGGACACTCCCCTGTCTCATTCAAAACCTCTTTATAGGAACTTTCAGTTGCAATTGCTTTGTCTGCTAGTTGTGTGCTTGGATCTGTTCCTTCATTCAGGGCCCTTGATGTAATTTGGCGCACACAGCTATTCTTATTAAGAGGCTCATCCTTTTCAATTTCAGATTCCATTCTGGAGATTGAAACTGCAGTATTATTGTTCACTGCCAGTAATTCACCTTCAAGTTTAGTATCTTCCAACTGAGTATCAACTCTTGCCGTTTGCTCAGGCTCAATTAAAATATCCTTGGATTCCGGTGTATTATCAACTGAGCCTTTTGGAATCAACTGAGCCTTATTTGAAGAGGAAGGTAAAGGTCGACCAAGTGATACAGATAAAGATAATGATGTAGGAGAGCTTGATCTTGACCTAGACTTTGATCTTATAGATCTTGATCTAGAATTAGGCGATTTTGAAGTAGACCTAGAATGAAATGATCCTGAATTTCCTTGGGAAGATAATGATCTTAACCTAGAGTGGGAACTGGATCTTGGGACTTGCTTAGAGGATGGTAATGTAGACTGCAATTTGGATGGAGTGTAATCAGAATGAGAAGATGAAACTGACCTTCTTGCTTTCTTGGTATTAAGTCGTTTTGGAGAACCGATTTCCTTCTTGTTTCTTTTCTTTCCTCCGTAATCTTGTCTCACAGATTTGTCAGTTTCTTGAGAAACTTGGTAGCTTCCACCGATCATTGATCTCCCTCCAGAGCCTGGTTTCATGTCATTCAAGAGTTGCATGTTCAAGTTAGCATCCCTACTCCGCAATCCTTCCCTTGACCTGGACCTAAATCTTTCCAGCTCCTCTTTGTCTCTACCTCTTCTATCAATATCATGCCTATGGTCAAAGCTAGTTAAGTTTCTTCGTGAAGCATTCTTTTGGGGGCAATTCCGCATTTTGTGACCTGAGCCTCCACATCGATAGCAATTTCCTCGCCGTTTTGCATCATTAAGGTGCTTTGAAGTCCCTTCACCAATGTGAGCTCTGCCAATATTGTGAGAGTTTCCCAAAGCAGACCCACCAGTGTAGGCCATTTGATGACCATAATCATCAATTTTCTCATCATAAACTTTGTTAGGTTCATACCTATCAAACTCTAGTCCATTGTCAACACCATTGCCATCTATAGGGTCATGGAATTGATGACCCCATCGATCATCATCTACTGGATTGCGAACACCCATATGACCTTCCAAAGCATCTTCCCTATAATCATGACCTTCCCTGATAAAATCTTTAGTACCATCCTGATGATAAGCTATCTCTTCATCAAGCATGTTGGCAGAACCAATCCTTCCTACATTACTATCAGGCTGCTTAATAATATTCATCCTGCTATCTCCATAATCACTTGAATCAGCCAAATTTCTTCCAACAATATCTTCTTCTCGTCTTGTATCCCTTCCATGACGTGCCTCATAGGATCCCTCAGATCTTGTAGATCCCTTAAATGCTCTAGGTTGCTTGTTCGACCATGAGAGAGTTAATTGCTCCCCACATATATAACTCCTGCGAAGTGCTCTCAGTGCTTTCTCTGCATGTGGAGGAAACTCATACACCACAAATCCGTATCCATCTTTCAGTCTTACACTGCACCGTCCAAACCTTCGGAAAACACGTTCAAGTTCATCTCTACGGATGCGAGATGAAATATTACCAATATGCAATGACATCTACAACCAAATTTCGAAATTCAATCAGTGTATAAATTGAGTTCTCCAATAAATGCCTGCAAACTGCAGAAAATCTTTGAATTTGCAGCACAAGAGACTTTACTATTAACATCAACAATTACCCAGGCAGTTTCAATATATTTTGTTGTGTCTACAAAATATACTTCTACACGATAAAGCTGCAACTCTAACTACCACTCCAACCCATAAAGATGCTTTAAGTTACCCACTTAACCCGACAGTAGAAATAGTGGTTCATCAATTTGATTTAAGTTCTAACTACGGAAAAAGGAAAAATATGGAGTGCGTCGTTAGCTCCAGTATTGGAGATCCAAAACGCAATCTCATTTTGGAATCAAAATGGACCCCGACTTATGCTGGAAAGTTGGAGGTAAGTCAGCCAGAACTAAGAATCGAAATATTCATTGCTTAAGAACTTGCTGATAAAGCATTCTTTTCAAATCCAAAACATAAACTAGATATATAATACCAGATTTGCGATTTTCACTGGAACGAGCTAGGGTTTAAAAAACAAGAGAAAAGCCCAGAAATGATTTTAATTCCTGATGTTTGAAATGTTCTAGACTGCCTTCCCAATACCAATATTTTCACATCAGATAGACATCGACATAAGCAGAAATTAAAAGATAAACACAAATACCATAAACAACGAAAAACCCTACCTTCACAAAAAATGAAATAAAAAGAAATGGGATATCAAAGAAGTCCCAGCAACGAGAAGCATAACTCAAAAAAGAAGTGAGATTCACCAGGAAAAGGGTAACAAACACACAGTCGAGAATTTCATCGAACAAGTTAGGCGCATCAAAATGAATGGAGAAATCTCAGGGCACAGGGAATAAAAACCTGGAGCAGATGATTATGGAAACAAAAGGGTTATTTGGAAGCCCGAGAAATTTCTTCTTCTTTCTTCAAAACTTTTGATTCATTGCACTACTGCTAATCTCCTTGCAAAGTCGAATGGAGCACCTAAACGAAGTATGGTCTAAAGCTTCGAAGTTTTATGTGCCTTGTTCTTTGGCTGGCGAGCAATGGGGTATGAACACGTGGCACTCATCGTTTACTGCCTACTGGGAGCCACCAACGTTTTTATTCACTGGTCACTTTCCATTAAAATACATTAAAGTTGTTGCTGATGGGACAAATATTCAAATTTAAGTGAACAACATTTATATTCTTAATATTATTCAAAAATTCAGTTTAATCATAAAATTTCAAATTTTTTAGTTTTTAAAGTTTAATTTTTAACTTTAAGATTCAATTTATTTTAATAATTTTTATTATTAAAAATTGACCAATTTATTAATTAATTTACAAAATTATTATAAACTAAAATAAATCACTTAATTTTTATTTAGTAATTTTTAAATTAAACTTTAAATTTTTTATAAATAAAAACAATTACTTTCAATCATAGTTTAAATTGATTAATATTATTCAATATTTAACTAATTTTACAACATTCTAATATCAATTTAATCTTTTAAACCTTAAACATCTTATCTTATAGGTTTAACTTTCGGTCTGATTTTTAAAATATTACTCTTAATAGAATTAATAATTATTCTTCTTATTTATTCAAACAAAAATTACCTATGAATATATTTTATTATGAGTTCAATTATATTTAAGTTGGTAAATGCAAATTTTATTTATAACAATTGTAGCAATCTCAAAGATTTCTTATTTAATATATAATATAACTATGTTTAACTTTGAATTATAGTAGAAGTTTTTAAAGTTTTATTATACTTTAAAGTATATTCAATAAATCATGATTCACATTGTTATTAACGGTATCTATTTATTATGTTTTTTTTTTCACAAAGTATTCGAAATAATAATATTACTAATGAATTATTGAAATTTGCCAAACCCAAATTACAGTGACGACATCTGAATCTATTGGAGAAGTTCTTATATTGATGAAATGAGAAATCCAAAAGTTGTTTAAAAAAAGTGTGAAAAATCCTCAAAATTGAAAATTTGATAGAGGAGGGAGCTTGAAAGATAGTAATACTCTTTTCATTGTTCTTTTGACTTACAGAAATACGGATGCCACTTGGGACCTGGCGTCCTGTACTGTCCCGTTTTGCAAATTGATTCCGCTTTGTTATTTTCAATGCATTAAACTCACCAAGTCTGTCTCCCGTTTCTTTTTAACCCTGCGTATAGACGTGTCTCCGGGAATAGCGATAGTGAACAAGACATAAAAATCTCTCTCTCTCTGAATGTTTATTTTTTGTTTTTACATTTCTATCCCCTGTTTTCTGGAGACAGAGATATAAATTTCTGTCCACTCCGAAAAAGAAGAATAGGGATGTCCCTGCCTCCTATCGCCTATGTTATTATTATATAATATTAATTATTATATTTACTATTATGTTTATTAATGTTTAGCTATTATTATCATGTTGTTATTATTATATAATTTGTATTTATGATTATTCAAATATTATTATTATTATTATTATTATTATTATTATTATTATTGTTATATAATTTGTATTTATGATTATTCAATTTTATTATTATTATTATTATTATTATTATTATTATATAATTTGTATTTATATTTATTCAAATTTATTATTATTATTATTATTATATAATTTGTATTTATGATTATTCAAAATTTTTATTATTATTATATAATTTGTATTTATGATGATGATGATGATGATGATGATGATGATGATGATGATGATGATGATGATTATTATTATTATATAATTTGTATTTATGATTATTCAAATTTATTATTATTATTATTATTATTATATAATTTGTATTTATGATTATTCAAATTTATTATTATTATTATTATTATTATTATTATTATTATATAATTTGTATTTATGATTATTCAAATTTATTATTATTAT
>JANJEY010000004.1:55533822-55553004 GCA_024703695.1 Erythroxylum cataractarum | reverse complement strand
ATATAGTTAAAATTAATAAAAGTACTTTTTATTTTTATGTTGTCAAACAGTCTACTGTATGAAGCTCTTTTAAAAAAACTGTTTTTTTAATTGACAACCAAACAGTCAACTGAGTTTTAAAAAAAGCTCTTCTCAAAAAAGCTCTATTAAAAAAAATTATACTGATAAAAACTCTATAAAATCTCAACCAAACGGACACTTTAAATGGCTTGCATTTTTACCCTTTCCTTTGTTGTTCTCAGCTTTCTATTCATCGTCAATCTTTAGATTTCCCAGTTTCTCTCTTCGTATATCTACATACATATATATATATATATAGAGAGAGAGAGAGAGATAGATATTCAATCAGATCTCTCCCACGAGACCAACTATACTGCACCACCCATGACGCTTGGCTCGGGAGGATCCAGTGTTGTGGGTTAGTCCCTCGATCTTGTAATGTTACACATTCTTGTTGTACCTTTCTTTTAACCCCTGATCTCTGGTTTTTATTCGGATTCTGATCATGGGTTGAGGTTTTATTGTGCATTTAGCGGTTTTCTGAGGCGGGTTTCTATGGGCATTTTTGGTTCTTCAATTTGGGGTTTATGGGCTCTTTCTTATTTACTTAGCTTTTATGCCTGTTATTTATGGTGAAATTCTTTTATGTATCAGATATTTTGTGGAAGCTCTCTGTGGTCATTAATTGTGGACAGATGTGAATTTGTTATTAATTAATGGTATGTTAATGGAAATTGGATTCTTTTCTTGGTTATTGGGAATTTCGATTTTGGTTGTTGTTCAGTTTTCTGAAACATAAAGTTTAGTCCTTCTTGTCTGCTTTATGGGAAATGAGTTCAGATTCTAACATGTTCAATGGTCCTAATATAGTTGTTCGTACATTTTTTGTTATCTGCTCGAATAAAACTGTATCAATCCAAAGATTAACTGTGTCTCAGGCTAGTTAATTGCTCACCACTATGCTTATCAGTATGTTGGCGTTAAGTTGAGTTTCAGGGCTTTATCATTCAGTGTTTAAGTTTCTTTGCAGTCCCTCGGAACTTCAGACTACTGGAGGAACTTGAACGTGGAGAAAAAGGTATTGGCGATGGCACTGTGAGCTATGGGATGGATGATGGGGATGATATTTATATGCGTTCTTGGACAGGCACTATAATTGGGCCTCACAATGTAAATGCTTTTTTTTTTCTAGCAGATGAGCATTGTTGTGAAAATTGTTATTTGAATGATGCTATAAAATGAAATATTGTGCTTGAAAACGTACATGCATATGTCATTTATATGGACCTTATGCTATTTATATGGACCGATGTAATGAACATGGATACATAGGAGATTAGCCATTGCTTCATTGTCACAAGGAAAGGGGGCATGCTTAATTTCATCAGCCTATAAACCCAAACTATAAGGTGGTTCTGCAATCTATTTTCATATGGCTTTAACCATGTTATTATAGTTTGGCAGACTAACCTTTTTCATTCAAGTTCCTCTATTTTTTACTTTATCGTATGTATGTGTTTGAAAACAAAAAGGGGTGGTTGGCTACAGGAGTAGGGTCTCCATGTATTAAGATTTTTAATCTCAGTAGTAGATGAAGGAGGCTTGGAATGTCTGTTGAATAAAGCAACAGCATAGTTCTTCATTTAGATTCATCATAGCTGAGCTCTGTTTATATTACTTTACCATATGAGCAATGTGAAGTATGATGATTGATATGTGGCTCTTGGTAACATGTAAGTAGGCATCAAATGGTTTGATATCATATGTGGTTTAAATCTGATGTATCAATTGTTTTTAGGGTTAATATGTCAAAGACTGAATTGTTCACCAAGTCCTTATTTATAGAGTGCAAGTAGTAGGTGTAGAAGGGTCAATCTTTATTTATGTGTAAGATGTGTCAAATGAGTCTTATTTGTAGAATGAAATTTTATATTCTTGCCAATGTTTTTGGTCCCTCAGAATCATGGTTGCCTGACAATTGAATTTCATCTTTCTTAGACCGTTCATGAAGGTCGTATTTATCAGTTGAAGCTGTTTTGTGACAAAGATTACCCAGAGAAGCCACCAAGTGTCCGTTTTCATTCTCGAGTCAACATGACATGTGTTAACCATGAAACTGGAGTGGTATGTTCCACACACTTATACTTGTGTCTTTTTTTTTCAGCACATTGGACATGTTGGTTATTATGGTTTTATGGTTACATGGCCTTGTATTTGTCTTTTCATAGCGAGCCTGATGTCTCTTGGTATGATCAAATTCCCTATATCTAATTATAGGCCTAGTAAGACTGAAATCTGCCTATAGTAGCTCACCAGATTTTTCATTTTCCTTCTTGACTTATTTTTACGTTGTGAAAGCTTGGGCTCATCATAGAGAACCCTACGATCTCCAAGAGTAAAAGGATTCAACAACTTTTCTGAAAATACCTCCTATTATTGTTGTCTTTAATTGTTTTTAAGGTTTATAGATAAAATTGCTAAGAACTAGCCTCCCTAAAAATAGCAGATTTAAATTTGCAATATTTTAAACATAATAACTACCCTGCTGCGCATGGCAGTAACTAATAATGAATATATAAACTGAAGACAAGCATAAACTATTCATCGTTCCTTTTGCTTTTGTTGCCTTCGTTGGTAAACTTTCAAAGGTACTACTTTAGCAGCCGAGTCTGATTCTAGTCATTTAATGACTATAACATCTTTCTATTCATGTTTGTTTATTCATCCTGTTGTCCTATGTACTGCAAAGTTGATTCTGGATTCACCCACACATGATTTTTCATTTATGTTTGTACTTCATTGGTTTGTTGGTGGAGTTTGTGTTGGATGATTGGATTCTCATAACATGAAATTACAACAGGTGGAACCAAAGAAGTTTGGAGTTCTTGCAAATTGGCAAAGAGAATACACTATGGAGGATATACTCACTCAGCTCAAGAAGGAGATGGCAGCTCCGCACAACCGAAAACTGGTTCAACCTCCAGAGGGTACATATTTTTAGCTTTTAATGGTCATTGTGGACAATATTGCTTTTAGCAATATGGAATATATAGTTTGTAATCCTGTAACGATCTTGTGAGAACTAAGAACATATCGGTGAATACCTGAGAAGGATTCTCCAGTTTCTGCTGCGCCATGGCTTCATTGTCATTTTCTTGTTGACTTCTGTAAATGTAATGCAGGGATGCTGTTTGATTGATGTTATTTTATGTCAAAATATAATGGACCTCAAGTATTTAATTGCTCTATCTACTGCCGGAAAGTGCTTCATGGAGTTGCGTTTTCCACCCTGCCATTCGGCTTGTTTGGCTCGAAAGATTCAATCCTCAAATTTCTTCATTGTTGGGGCATAAAATTGGTCATTAGCAATAGCAATGAACCTGGCGAGTGTGGGTGGGATTGGATTAAATATCAAGCATCTGAAAGATGACATTTGTAGCATTTTCGTAATAACTCGAGAGGGTATTCTTGCATTTTAAAACGTGAAATATGGAGCCATAACAAGAGGCTGCATCTTCGGTTTACGGTAGAACGTTTTGGTTGTAATTTAGTGATAAATTATTTAAAGGCATTCTGTATCTTGTATATTTTTAGATATATATATGATAAAGTCTATGGAATAATTGAACATTGTAAATGAAATTATAATGGGATTATAATTATAAGATTCATATTAGATTTATATATTATTTTATATGTTCCTAATCATTGTTTTATTAAGATTAGACATTAATAGAATGTAAAAAGATTAGCACATATGTTGTTTTTTCTTACAAAGGAAGTAATCGGTCTTATAGGTTAAAGTATAAAAATATTTAAACAAACGTGTGGTGCTTGCTAGAAAATAAGTTCATTGAATAAATTCGATATGAAAAATTCATTTGGATCATTATTTGTATGTCTATGAAATTCTCATTGTAATGATTGTATAAGTGATCTTTTGACTTGAGATCATCAAAGTTATTTTGTATGGAGATTGCTATATTTTTTATACTACTTATCGTCTATTTAATCATAGGTCGTTTAATTGGTAGTCATTGAATGTACATGAATTATATGAAGATAGTTGAGTGATCAAGATATGATTTATCACCTTAAAGTAATTATTAATTAAGGAAAATGTTTCGTTGTTCTCGATTAGTATTAATTTAAGAAATCTTTGGTCAAGGTGAAATGATGCTTTGTAAATAGTTTACAAATGTCATTAATTGAATCAATAATAAAAGGTGAAAAACTAATATGATTAGACTCAAAATAGAATAGATATTAATTTCATACTCTATATCTAATCGGAACATTGTATGATGAAATGATTGAATTATACAGAAAAATTATGCACAGAAAAGTTAGTTATAATCACTTTGACATTCCTAAATATTTGGGTGGTCATGATATATTACTAGACGTCAATCTTGATCTATGATTATAAATTGTTTAATTGGAGAATGAAAGATAAATTAAAAAAAGTTTTAATTTATCTAATTTTAATTTAAAATTAGACTTTATAATCATTGTCAATATATTTGGGAATCTAATGGGTCTCACATATAGAATGGGTTGAAAAGTGTAAAGTTAATTTAATCAAGTTGGCTTTGATTGTAAAGTTTGAGAAACTTTATGATTAAATATGAGATATTTAATAAATATGGATCAATATGTGATAATGAATCTTATAATGAGTATAATTGGTATTGGTAATTAATTAGAATTATTAGTAATGCAAATTAAAGTTTAATTGAAATTACATTTCAATAATTCCAATTAAGAATTTAATTTCAATTAAATTACTAAAACGTCCAAAGCTTATTATAAAATGACTTAAGCTCTATGGAGCTAGCATTTCTTGCTTCACCCTTTCTGTAAGAGTTACAGAGTTCTCTCAACTTGTTCTATGCATACCGTTAGAAGCCAGACACTTGTGTTGCTATGGTGGTTGAGATTGATTAATTTCAGGAACAATTCGAAGGATACGACAAGACAAAGATTAAATTTCAAAATAAGATACGAATTAAGTTGCAGCTTTATTATAATTTATGTTAATCAATTTATAGAATTAAATAGATTTCGTCTTTCAAAAAATTAAAAATTACAAAAAAATTTCGTGATTATTCCGCTACAGTCGGAATTGGATCTCAATCCGGTTTCCCATCAACATCAACTGTGCAATTCTAATCATGTGGACAATGATATGGTTATTATAAATTTTATTTTTTAAGATAAAAGGTGCAACTTGCGCTCTAAAATTTCCAATAAAGTCTAAAGTAGCTCCTATCATTGTTTCTAATATTATTTTGCTATCTGACATTTAAAAATGACACAATTTGAACCATCAAACTATTAGGTTTCCACTAAGTCCTTACACGACACCTTTAAGATACGACATATGACGTGCCAACTATAGAATTCTGACCACATAAGCACTTGTAATATTTGTTGACATATCATGTGTAATGAGTTATGAAAAATCGAAGAGGGTTAATTGTTTTCGCAAACTTTTCGCAAATTTCTTCGGCACCAACAAAATAAAAACAAGCAAAATCGAAATAATAAAAACATAAAAAATTTGGTAACGTAGTTCAGCACACATTGTATACGTCTGCGGAGCCCTCACCCAGCTTAATGACTTTCACCGAAGTACAATAGATTTATCCAAGACTTTACTGAGCCGACATCACTCAACCCTTGATATTTATCCAAGGCTTTACTGAGCCGACACCAGTCAATCCTTGACACTATCTCTCAACCTCATTTCCCGTGAAAGAATTTCACATCCAATAACACAACCAACTTGTGGTAATCTCGTTAGAAGATTTTTCAAAACAACTTTTACTCAAAACAATGATAAATAAAAATAGCTCAAGTATTTAATCAACTGAGAATTGAACAACAAATTATTTGAGACAAAAGAAATACTTTCCTATGGAATTATCTTCTCAAAATAATCCAACTAAACTACTTCACCATAGCTGATTGTTTCTTCACAAACAAATCACAATGTTTCTTCAATTAATAATCAATACTCACTCCACCAAAAATTATTTTCATTGTATGATGAACTCAAAATGTGTGCAGTACTAATGATCCATCATCAGTTCACTATGCTATCGCATTTGTTCCTTAACACATGTTATTGTTAATCTACCAAAGAAAAATCACTACACACTCACAACACCGTAGATCAAACCCCAGATGCGTTATTCAGCTCGTTTTATCATGTGCACATCCAACAGTTTTTTGTTCAAGGACACACGACTTCTACTACCTCAGTTACGCACTTCAATGTACAATTACCGCACACACTCCACTAGGTTGGTTTCTCCACTTACGTATTTTAATAGCCTTCATCAATCATTAGGAGATGTGCACACCACTTTTCATTAAACCAACACCAAATCTATCTATATCGCACCCACGTAAGCTTCATTCCATCTTTCATATGTAATTAATGCCCACACGCATTACTATGCCACACATTCATTGACAATTAATGCACACACTCTCACAATCATTATCCAATCTTCATATGAGATATCCTTCAGCAGTTAATTGATGCACACACACAATACACACAAGCTATGAGAGTCCCACTTCAACCAAGAGTCTCACTTCAACTAGAAAATTATTTATATACCTTTTTAATTCAAGTCGTTATCTAATTAATATCTTATATGTCCAATTAATAAATAATGCTAAAATTAAATAAAAGATATATAACATATTTCCTAACAAGTTACAAAGATCTAACAGACACTTAATGGTTTGATAGTACAAAATGTGCTATTTGTAAATAATATAGTGCAAACTAATACCAAAGATTATAGTAAAAGTTATCTTAGATATTATGCAAAATATTAGGAGGTGAATAACACCTTTTTACATTAAAAAAATTATAATAACTACATCAACATTCATTAGCCAAAATTCCACAACTCGTGTACTACCTGTCACAAGTTATAATTGCCATAAAGAAGATTAGGAAAAACCTAAAGGAGTTAGGTTTGAGGGTGCAAATCATATTATTTTATAAGTATTAAAGTGAAAATTAATATTGGAGATAACAGTAAGAAGTATCTTACAATTTATGTGAAACATTAGGCTGGAAATCTCATCTTTTGTTATGTATTTATAATAAAATTTCATTAATTTTTGTCATTTGTGAATAAAATAAAGGATAATATTTTTAATCCTTTAATTTTATTTGAAATTGCAATTATTTATTCATTCTTCGTTATGCTTTTTAACAGAGAATGATACTAAAAATTACATGTACAAAAATCAAACTTTAAAAAGATATATATAATTAAAAAAAACCCAAACTAAAGTGAAAAAGATGCAACCTATAAGATGTTAGGTGTAATTAACTTTAAAAAATTAATAATTAAGAACTAAAATAAAATTTTTATGAAGTTAAATAACAAGAAATATAGTTCTTTCATTAATTAATCATCGAGTGGAAACCTTAATATATTATTATTTTTGTAATTGTGATAATGATGGAAAAAAAATCTTACATGAGGCTATTTCTTACCGAAAAGGAAGCGAAGTAAACTTAAACTATTTTTCTTGAATATAAGGTTTTTAATAAAATGGAATGTTGTAAGAAAAATCTTATGCGATATTATTTCTTACCAAAAAGCAAGCGAAGTAAATTTATGTTATTTTTGATTGGACATAAGGTTTTAATATAATGAAATCATTTATTAATATAAATGGATGTGATATTAGAAAATAGTAGTTTGGGAGGGACGAAGAAGTTCATAATATAATATAATAAAATGTTGTTTGAAAGATGGATGGAATAGAATGTAATGTATGTATAATAATAATGAACAACTATTATGCCCTTATAGAATAAAACATATTGTTAATAGATCGAAACATATATTAAGGCTATGTTTAATTAGACGTAAGCTTTTTAATAGAATAAAATGATCTATAATAAAATGAAATATAAATAAATGTAATATTAGAAAATTGTTATTTGAGGGATAGAAAGGTTCATAATGTAATATAGTGAAATATTGTTTAGACGAAGAGTTTATAATGTAATATAGTGTAAAGTTGTTTATTATTTTACATTTTATCTCAAACCTCAAAATATGAGATGTTTCATTTTTACTGTTTATAATGAAATGAGATGTAATATGAAATTCTCCTCTTCCGTTCTATTTTATTATAAACCCTCTTTTGAAATGATGGAATAATATTACATTTTATTATATTTTATTAAAAAACTTTCAATTAATATACTCCATTTTTTTAAAGTTATTTAGGGAGGTTTTGTTTCACTTTGAGAAGTTTTTGATTGGGATTCCTTCTTTTTTGTTTAAAAAACCTGTTTAATGAATGGATAAGTTATTAGAGAAGAGTGGAGACACATGCAAAATGAGCATGCGTGTTTTGCAGACAATAACAAATGACCGTCCCATGTGATTGTGAATAAGAAGTTGGGCCAACCTCTGAAACCTAGTTCTCTTGGTTTGAATGAATTAAATATCTAATTAGATACTATATAATTGCTTATTTCATTTATTTATTTAAATTTCGAACGTGGGCCGCACCCCACTCACTCCTCCATCATCGCCTCTCAGCGTAATTATTAATGCTTTTTTTAATTACTTTAATTGCTTAATAAATAATAACAAACAAATAAAATTAATTGAACAAACAATTCAAAAAAACCCAACACAACAAAAACCGCCTTTTATCTCTCTGGTCGCCACCAGAAAGGAAGATGCAGAGGAAACCCACCCACCACGTTCTCTATAAAACTACGCTTCTTGGTGTCGTTTTACTGTCTCTCTCTCTCCGCACCCTCACTCTATTGCTTTATTCCAACCATTTTCCCCTAAACATAGAAAACCGGAATAGGATCGTCCTCAATCATGTCCGACGCCGATCAACTGCCGCCGCGACCCGTCGTCATCCGCTCAGTTTGGGCCGATAATCTTGACGCTGAAATTGACCTGATCCGGACGGCGATCGATAAGTACACCGTCGTGTCACTGGATACGGAGTTTCCTGGCGTCGTTTTCCGGCGAGGTGCTAAGGACCCTTACAACCGGCATCATGATCCCGACGAACATTACTTCAACCTAAAGTCCAACGTCGATCATCTTAATTTGATCCAAATCGGGCTCACAATCGCCGACGAAGACGGCAATTTGCCGGATCTTGGAATGGACAACTGTTTCATTTGGGAATTCAATTTTAGGGATTTTGACGTGGCGCGTGATGCCCACGCGCATGACTCCGTCGAGTTGTTGAGGCGCCAGGGGATTGATTTCGAGAAGAATCGGCATTATGGGGTTGACTCGAGGAGATTCGCCGAGTTGATAATGTCTTCGGGACTCGTTCTAAACGACTCCGTGAAATGGGTCGCATTTCATGGCGCTTACGATTTCGGTTATTTAGTCAAGTGCTTAACTCAAAGGCTTCTACCGAATTCATTAACCGAGTTTCTGAACATTGTAGGAATATTCTTTGGGTCAAGGGTTTATGATGTTAAGCATTTGATGCGATTTTCGGCGAATTTGTATGGTGGTTTAGATCGGGCTTGCAAGACACTGAGCGTGGAGCGAGTTGCGGGTAAGAGTCACCAAGCAGGGTCAGATAGCTTGTTGACCTTACATGCGTTTCGGAAGATAAGAGAGAAGTATTTTGATGATGAAGGCAATGGAGTATTAGAGAAGTACGCAAATGTTTTGTATGGTCTGGAAGTTTATTCTTGAATCTCTTCTTGTCTGATTTGTAGATTTTTTTCTTTCGTTCTCTCTTTAGAAGTTGGGTCTTCTGTAAACATGTTGGTGCTTATCAAGCGTTAATGCTAGTTACGGATTTAAATCTTTTTCATTTCCCTGCATTTGTCCTGTTGGTTTGCTTAATGTTTGATGTTTTTGTTGAATGCTTTTTTTTTTTCGACAATTGCAACATTTTTACATACCATAATTGGGTTGACCGATTTAAGAATCGGTGTAAATAACATAAAATTTTTAGCAGGCTTTGTATTGGGTAGGATATTAAGGTGTTGGCTTTAGTTTTTCTGGGATTGTTGAGAAACGGTATTCCTTTACTGCGCTTCACCACTGCAATCAAGGATATGAAAATTTATTATGATAAGATACCTTTACAAAGAGCTAGTTTGAGGACCAGTGACAAGCTTCCATCTTTGATCAAATGCAGGCTTGGTGTTTTTTATCGGACCGTTCTTTGGAGTAGCACATTCGCTCCTCATGTTTTATATGAGATATTTTTTTGCTGATCATGTGACTTGATCTTAGCCAGAGAGGTTTAGCTTTAGAATAATAGACCATACATTAGTTCTTATTTTTGGACTGGATCAATAGTTTCATCACAATTTTCTTTCAAGATTCCACCGCTTCAAGTACAGAGTCGCAGACCAGAAAAAATGAAGTGATTTTCCTTTTGTCGGATGTTGCCAACTTGCACTTGTTGCGATGGTGACAGGGCCAGGGGCTTAATTGGTTAGATAGGTAGGTTGGCTGCTGTTCTTTAGTTCATCATCTTTTGTGCTAAAAATTGGCAACTTACAGTCTTTCATTCATGGGGGATAATTGGCAATTCATTTGACTTTAAGCGTGCCAACTTTTTGCTGTGGTCATGAAGTTAACTTCAGGTTGGATTTCTAGTCCTGCTTACTGGTGTTCTCTTAATTGGTGATCGTTGGTATTAGAGTATAGTGGTTTCTTTATTTTGGTTCCTTTTTCTCAAATGCTAGTAAGCTATATACACTCATTTGAAGGTACATGCTACACTTTATGCCCCTCTGCCGCCTCTATGAATGAATTTGAGCCTTAGATTTTTGAAGTTGGAACTACTCATGCTCAACTGCTTGGATATCTTCTTGCAAATATAAAAGGAACTAAAAATGCTCTTATATGAGTTTATTGTTTACCTAATTATAGGTGCATTCCAATTTTCTTAATATTGCTTTACTGAAAAGTGGCAATTTTCCAGGTAAAAAACTTTCATAAACATGTGCTCTTGAGGGGAAAGACAAAGTCCTTCTGGTTCAGCTTTACTTTTTTTATATTCGTATTCCCAGTAACAAATTTGCTGGTTTGTAGTAGGATTTCCTGCCTACAGGAGTATTGTGGATTTTGGTTCTTCCTCAGGACTTTGGTTTTGGGTCATATGAGTATGGTGGTTGTCTGTGTTACCTCTGTCGGGACTGAACTGATTGATGGTTTTTCAGGATCATGACGATAAGCAGTTGTATGAAAAAAATTAAGCCGACTTCATGTAATATGGTAAATTTGGGCTTGGCCCCAAAACCTAGGTCTTGATATAAGTATGTCAAGCATTAGATGTTTTATCACTGCATTCGCAACTTTTATGCTTATGAGCAAAGGCGAAACTGGCAAATAATTACTGTGTGATAAATCACAAATAACTTTTGCATTACTAACACGAGCTGCTTACTGCTTATGGAGCTTTTAGACCGCCTTTAAATTAACTAGGGTGTTTTTTGGAACTATTAGAAATTGATTTTATTTGAGAAATATTATTACTGATGAGCAAATTGGGGTTGTCATCTGCAATTAAAGCGTTCTTTTTTATTGATCATGCTTTCTTGGTATAGTGGTGCATATATATATATTTGTGTGTGTGTGTGTATGTATCTACGTATATATATGTATTTATACATGTGTACATATATATAATGCCTGGATGGATGTTTAGGAGTACAAATATCTTTGATGCCTGGAAAATGGTAAGGTCAATATCAATCCTTAATAGCATACAGGAGCTGTGGTTTGATCAGTGATTTGCAAGTTATTCAGATTTGGGTAAGACGTTTGACAAGAATTAGTGATGACTGGTGCAGTAATTTGCACGCTACCAATTTTGCTTCTCGGGAGGAGCTTCAATATTCAAGGTGATGATTGTCTCTTTCTTGATGTCTTATGCTTTTCTTGTTGCATTTGTCTGTACTTTCTGTAACATGCATGGTTCTTTCCTTTGCTGCTTATGATATACGATAGGGGAAAAGAAGAAGTTTGTCTAGTTTGACTTATGGAAATTGGCTTTGTGGTATATATTGTTTCAAGACAGAGGTTGCCAGTAAGTTCTCTTTCCAGTATCCAAACCCTGATTAGTATACTGTTTAATATTTTGTAATCTTCTCTTTATAACTAATAACTGGTTTCCCACTATCATTCGAATTATTTGCTGCTATTGGATATTTGTAATCTTCCTTGACATGTTGGCCTGCTAGGCTTAGCATTTTGAATTATTCAGCAACTGCTTTTCAGTTTTAAACTAGAAAAGAAAGAATCTCCGGGGCCTTCCTAGCCACTATATAGCTTTACTGTTTTATCTCCTTTTTTCTGAAAATAGATTTGGTTTGCGCTTCTCCTATGAGAATTTCTACTAATTCTTCTTTTATTCATCAGAGCTCAGTCATTTGAATACAAAATTTTCTAGTTCATACTGTGGGTTCGCGAGAGTGAATTATACTGAGATACCAATCTTAAAAGGCATAAAAGAACTGTCCATCTATTTGCTCCATTTCACAAAAATCTGAACGGAGGACCATAATTACCCTCGGCTTGAGTGGCATTGTGGAAACTGGAAAGCAATTGAAGGACAGGTCTACGAAGAGCTCATTGCAACTCCATGCTGGTATGTGATTAATAGTAATTGCTAGCCGGAACTTCATTTGTCGTGAGATTGCAAAACCGTATTGGGAATCCAAAACCGAGCACCAGGAAGGATACGTTTGCAAGATCAGTGCGAAAGAGCACTGCAGTTTGGTCTGAATTTCATTGCTGGCTGAAACTGTTGCTTGGGCGCAGCATTTGCACCCCCCACCCTTTTCCTTTCTTTCCCTTGACAATTTGCACTTATACATTCATATGATCAATTTTGGACATGGTCTATAATGCAATTATGATTAAGAAATCAGTATATCAGACGGTATAGAAAGCGATTTTGGAGTTTGTTCTATATTGTGGATTGGCTGACCCATCGTTGCTATTTCATGGCTGAGTGACATGGTAGTACTATATTATTATCCTGAATGCCACGGCAGGCATTCCGCACGAACTCTATTTGAGTTATTGGTTAAGATTTAACGACTCACCAGAAAGGTGTTGATAATTTATATATTTTTTATTAGTTGTTCTTGAACGTGGAAGAGGTTGAGAAGAAAAACTCATTATTTGCCATTGAACAAAAGAAAGGGGGTATTTCAAGTCTTTTTCTAATTGCGAGTTGTTATACAATAGCACTTGTATTAGCTGCAGTGTTCATGAATATGGAGTTGCATGTAAGGTCTCAACGGTCAGTTATACTATCTTCAGTAGGATATCCCACCTTGTAACCCAAAATCCTTCTAAATGTTGTTGCGAGTATTGTCCATTGAAAAGCTGCATTGTTCTAGATTGGTGGGTTGCCAGGAGAAGAGGAAGGGCCACAGCTGAAGGAGGCAATCCTATCCAGATGGCAAGGAATTAAGAGGGTCATATCAGTTATTATGTAATGGCATGGCCGATACTACTGGAAGAATTCCTCTTTGGATAATAGGTACTGTAACTGGTATTCCTGTCATTGGTTTTGAGCAGGACTTTGTACAAGCTACAGACTTGAATGCTAAATTTATTGGTTTCTCTTCACCAATTGGATAGTTTCTAGTTTTTATTGTATGTATCTCGTATCCATCTCATGATTTCTTCGGCGTGGTTTAAGGTCAGACCGAGTATTAGTCCTGCAGGTACATACCTTGAGGTATGGGTGCTTCACAGCTATGGCAAGCCCCTGCTTTGTTATCGGACTTGTATTCACGCCTGAAGCTAAAATGACGTTCAATTATGATAGGAACGGTTTTGCAGTTTTGACTTCTGATCTCTGGGTGGTCAAACGATTGCATTGTGGAACTCGTGTGTACAAGATTTAAAGATCTGCAAGAAGAAAGATGAACTGCATAAGGATGCACACCATCACTTTTTGGGGTAAGAGCTGCTTGTCCATGTGTATATAATTTGTGTTGCAATTGAGAACATAAAAACAAAATTGTATATTTCTATCCCAGCTTTGGATATGATAGATATCCTGAAAACTCAAGCCCTGCGACAATTTCAGTCCCACTGGCGCGAGATTACTAGCTTCAATGGCTTTATTTGTCAAGCTCTGATAAATCTCCATTGCATATAGAGTTAGTTTTCTTCTTGTGTGAAAAATATTTTATTACAATTGATCTTATGTTATTCCCAGATTAATGAAGTCCTAAAGTTTTTGTTAGCAATGAAACAACAGAAAAATATCATTTCTGTATTGATATGACTTTTGCTGTTACTGATTAAAGCACCAAGAGTCATGTCAAAATAATGCTATCTACCATATATGTTGCGACTAAAACTGAATAAGAGAGGGAGGAGAGAAGAGAGAAGAACATAAAATTTGAGAAAGAGAGAGACAGACATTAGTTAATTCATATCCTTCTTTTTGAGAGAAACGGTTTTAGTTTTATATTAGTTACAGTTATGTAACAGCTATAACATTTTTCTTTCTTCTTTAGAAAGCCTTGTTTCTAAGTTACGGAGGTTTACAGAATGGATAAAAAATGAATAATCTTATTTTCTTTACATTACTCATCTTCTTCCCAGCATCACCAGCAATTGCTCCTTCAACATCATAGAAGAAGGATGTTAGATTATCATAATGAGACACAATCGCAAAGAAAACTCCAGCAATGTAATCACCTGTAAAGCTCACAATCTGCTCATTTAACAGAATTTCAAATCAGATGAAATGCTTCTATACCTTGCATGGTCAATCTACATGTTACTCTTAACGAAATCAAGAAGAGCAACCGTCATGTGGGTTAGACCACAACTAAGAAGACCATTAGCCGTACAAGCAGCGTAGAAAGCCAAAGAGTACATCTCGATCTTACCAGGTTCATTGGGATATGGGATGACTAAGGAACCATCAAAGGCGACGTCTTTGTTGTTCATGAGAGCATTGGACTCCACGGCCAAAGACTTTATGTAATCCTCCTCTTGCATGGATTGCTCGTTTCAATTTGTGAGTTTCGGAGTAATTGCTATAGTAGCTCCTACTTCCACTTCTTGTCGCTTCAAAAATTGTTACCGCAGTTTTAAGCTACAACAAATTCTCCAATTTTTTTTGTTCTGTTTAGAACTTTCAGAAACATTTTCTCATTCCTACTTTGAAATTCTAGAAGCATTTTCTCACTTTTGATTTGTGCTTCCATCAAGTTTTTCATGTTTTCTTCAATTCCACGCAAAATCGACTTCTTTGATACCATTTGTTGCGAATAAAAATGAAGAATGGAAAAGAGGAGAGAAGGAGAAAGAGAAGGTTCAAAAAGAAGAGAGAAGAATAGAGAACATTAGAGAAAGAGAGACACACACACATTAACTATTCATATATCCTTCCATGTGAGAGAAACGATTATAGTTTTATACTAGTTACAGCTATGAATAGCTATAATATTTTTCTACGTAACAATATAGGTATAATTCAAAATAGAGTCAGATAAATTGTCCTTATGCTTCACTCTTAGAACCAACGGTATGAATACTGTTCCATACTAACCAGTATGGTATTCATATTTTTGATATCGGCTTTTGATACCAATTGGTACTGTGAGTTTTTATTCGGTATTGCTTGGTATTACCGGTTAATACCGTAAGTTTTAAAAATATAGGGACTATTTTGCAAATATGAAAAAAATTTAACCTAAAAAAAACTCCTATGTGCCTCCACACACCTGAACCCTTCTACTTCTTGTGATTTTTTTCACCCTCTCTCACTGACTCTCACTTACCTTCATTCTCTCTCTTTCATTCTCCTCTCCATCTCCGACGGTGTTGCTCCCTCTCTGGCAACTGTCATCTGCCTCCTCTATCCACACCAGCATTATACCATTTTCAGCCTTCCTTAGCTCTTCCACTTGAAGTCGCAAACATGCCATCGTCTTCAGCCCTCCTCCACGAGGACCACCACACCACGCTGTCGCTACAATTGAACGTCTGAACCTCCTCCACGCCACTGTCATAACATTGCTTTCCCCGAATCTAAACCCAACCCATCACCCAATCCAAAAACCCCAAGCTGTGAATTAGCTTTTGGGTGTTTTTTTACTTTTCGATTTTTCTACTTAATTGCATTTTTTATTATGAATCGGTTAGAAGTTGGAAGTTGGAAGTTGGAAGTTGGAAGTTGGAAGTTGAAAGTTGAAAGTTGGAATTAAATTTTGAACTGAATTTGTGATTTGCGTTGGTTAGATATTGGAATTGAATGATTCACAATTTTGTTTTGGTTCATTGATTGTGGATTGGTTTAAGAGAAATTTATATTAAGTTTTTTTTATGAATGAAATGCACGACATATGTTGTGAATCTATGATGATGTGAATTGATTCAACGGAAAGTTTGTAAGTTGAAACAACTTAAATTAAAATTTAAAACCGAGAATGCAAAGACTTAAATAATTAATTGACACATTTTTAAAATTTGTGAAATGGTGTTTCATTCTTAGTAATTGGGTATTGGATTTAGGTAAAGAATTAATAGAGTATCAAATTATGTTAGGAATACTGAGACTTTGTTTGAGATATTTGATGAAGTTGTGAATGAAGTAAAGCCTGAAAATATTATTCAGTTTATTACTGACAATGATTTCGCTTATAAAGTGGCAAGAAAATGGTTGCAGAACAAGAGTAATTCTTTTTGTTTGACTCCTTGTGTTGCACATTACATTGACCTAATGTTGGATAATATAGGGGATTCCATGTATTTTCTTATTATTGATGAGACTATGCAGAAAGCTAAAAAGGTGACCAAGTTTATCTATAATTGTGCATGTGTATTGAATTTAATAAGAAAGGAGTTTACCAATGATAGAAATTTGTGTCATCTTACTATGACAAGATTTGTAACAAATTTCTTATCACTTTAGTCTTTTGTTATGATGAAGAAAGGGGTTAAGACAAATGTTTAAAAATTATAAGTGAATTACATCTTAGCATGCTAGGTTTAATGCTGGGGTGAAGGTTTATAAAATTATGTTAAAAGATAGAGAATTTTGGTCTCAATGTCAATTTATTATCTGAATTTGTGAGTCTTTGATGAGAGTGTTTTACTTGGCTGATAGTGAAGAAAAACCAACAAGGAGGTTTTTTTTAATGCTATAGAGATAGCGATGGAAGCAATCAAGGTCAATCTGAAACATAAGTCTTCATTGTACATATCATATCTCTCAATCATTAATGAGAGAAGGGAAAGACAACTTTCTTCTCAATTGTTTGCAGCTGGGGCATTTTTGAATTCTAATATCTATTTTAGACTGGATTTTACTAAGTAAGCTAAAGTTAATAGAGGAATGTTTTTAACTATTACAACAATTGTTGACATTGACGCAATGTAAGATCTCTTAAGCTCATAAATGAAGCTTTGTAAGTTGTCTTAAGGAAATTTTAGAACGTCGATTGCTATTCGACAAAGAAAAAAACTTTCTCTAGGTATTAGTTGTTTCCTTTTTCTTATTTGTTGAAAATTAATTATCACTTTATTTTGTTTATAACGCTACTTTTGTTATCTTATAAATTACAGTTTCTTAGTGGAATCAATTCAAAAATTATGTTTCATAATTGAAAAGGTTTGCAATTCAAAATTTAAGTCAATATGTGAGTGCAATAAGCTGTGAACAAAACTGGAGCACATTTGAATTTATCAACTCTAAAAAAAGGAATAGATTGTAATAGAAGAGATTGAATGATTTAATTTTTGTTCGTTACAATTTAAAGTTTTAAAAAAGTATGTTATTATTATTATTAATTTTGATATAATTTCTTAAAATTTTTTAATAATTAAATTTTATGGTTTACTAGGAGTCTTAATAACACAAATAGTTCAACCGATCCAATTTCTATTGATAATATTGATCTTTTAGTGAATTGAGTTTTTGAAGAACTGAATTTGGTAGATATCAGTGACTTGGAAGATAATTTTGGATGAGAAAGCATTGACATGTTATTTGGTGCATTAAATTTGACTGATAATGATAATAAAGCTTCTCTCAATGATCAGAATTTTGTATCAAATGATAACTGGAATTAGTGCAGTAATAGCAAGTATCATCCCGTAGACGATTGAATTTCGTTCTACGTTTTTGTTTTTTTTTTTTCTTCTTTTAATTTTACTTATTTTTATGTATATGTTAAATTCTATATATTTAATGTGATTGTAAATATTTTTGTTTCAAGTTTAACTTCTACTTGATTGTTTTCTCATTACGAACTCTTGTTGTAAATTGTAATAATTTGAGAGTTAAGAATATTATTGTTCTTTTTATTGGATGTTTTGATATAATTATTATTTATTATATGATGAAATTATATTACTGTAATATTTTAAATACTTTGTATTATTTTTAATTTTATATTTATATGATGATGATTGTCTTTTTTTATTAATTGTAGTTATTATATATATGTGAAATATTTAAAAATTATTATTATTTTTATTAATTGTGATTATTATTTATTATTATAGTTTTTAGAGATAAAGTTGATGTAAACTTATAAAGTATACAGTACACAACATTGATTAGAATTGAGCGAAAATGAGCCATTAATGTGGATAAACGCTCTCTCAAAGGATAGTAATATTACCAGTAGATAGTTGCATAGAGGAGGTGAATATAGAAAATGCAGTTAAGCACATCTCAATAATTTGCTGTCTCATTCCAAGTTTTTGTGGTTGTCTGCCAACATATGGCCCAATTTGCTGCCAAATTCGTGGTTAGAGGTAGGTCAATATAAAACAAAAGAAATTAAAGCTTGACCTACTGATATTTTCTCGGCTAAGGGTTGGGTGTGCACAAGCTACAAAACGACGGAAGCTTGCTTGGGTCCACCTCATCACAGGATAAACAATATGACTAGGTTTAAGGACAACAAAATTCATAAAATTCCAACCATGATGTGAATTGTTGCATAGAAAGCCAAGATGTACTTCCATACTGACTCTATCAACAAGATTGTTTCGTCATTATGATATTATGATAAATAAAATCACGCTATGTTCCAGTGTTCGGAATACCGTTCCGTACCGGGCGGTACCGGCCGGAACGTTCCGTTCCGGCTGGAATCCGGTACCGGAACGATCAAAACAATACCGGTAAAAAATTCCG
>JANJEY010000004.1:55518051-55531323 GCA_024703695.1 Erythroxylum cataractarum | reverse complement strand
AAGTGTATAAATTTAATCAAGGACTTATCATATTAGAATAATAAACAATAAACGTAATATGATAATAAAATCATTTGTCATGTTATTAATCAAAATTAATAATCACAAAACTAAATTGTTCAATCTATTACATAACGATTGGGTCATGGACATAATTCCAACATGTACAACATAGGCCTAGCCTAAACCAACCAAACTCGGGTTGTCATAGTTCGATTAAGCTTGGGGTTGTTTAGCTTATCCTGACTTGATTGAGCTCAAATTTAATCTCAAGTTCAAGTTAAAAAGCTTGATCATAGGTTGAGAAAAAAATTTATGACCATGATTGTGTTAGGAACAATTAGGATTTGGATAGAACTGGGTCGCAGCTAAAATGAAACTGAAAATATTGAAGATAAAATAGATACAAAAATTTTATGTAGAAAACTCCTAAATTAGGATAAAAATTATAGGTAAGGATAAAAGAAATTTACTATATTAAAAATAAAGAATTACAAACTACAGTTGCATTGATTTATATTTCTTTTCAAATAAATGTTCCTGATTTGTTCTTTGACATATGAAGTTTATGAATTACAAGATAAAATTTGGCAAGAAACGTAAAATCACAATCACAATTAATTAGAATGGTTTTGAATATGAAATATTTCATATTTTATATTCAAAAGTTATTTTTTTTGGTAAATATCAAAAGTTATTTTAGTGTCTTCTAAGTTGCAACTTCAAATAATTTCATAAGTTTTGTCACTTGTCTTTAGCTGTTTTTGTGTGTTAGTTATAAGAACTCTAAATTTTTGTATGTTAGTTATACGTACTAAATTTACTTTCTTTTATTATAGGATGTTTACTGACTCATATAGAAAATTCAAAATCATGATAGATTCATAAAAATTGACATTGACATCTCCTTAAATTTATTATCACAAGCTACCTATTGATATTTTTATTATTTAGAAATGGTTTCAAGTTAGTTTGTTCTATTCTCTCGCTAGTTTCATATCCAAGAGCCATAAAGAAATGCAAGAACTGTAACTAACATAAAATTCATGAAGTCAAGAAGCTATAAAAGGGAGATGTTTCCTAAGTTTTAGAGGTTGTTAAAATGAGTACTTTATTCATGACTACTATAGATTTTTTTTAATCAAGGGAAAACAAACAAAACCATTACATGTTCACACTAGGGTGCAAAACCTGATAAGCATCCTCTGAAAGGAAAGGTAGGCAACCCGAAGGTGGGTGCTCAAAAGAAGTAACTCCTGGATCGAGCTGTATGGCAAAATTTGTAAGCCAGTCCGCACAGCGATTACTTTCCCTATATATATGTCGGATAACCATGACTCAGTTGCGGTTGAGTAGTTCATCGATGCTGAATACTAACAGGTTCAGAGAATTAGCACGCATTGTGGGGGAAGAAAGCATATTATGCACAGTAAGTGAATCCACTTCTACTTCAAGATGTCTATACCCTGAAATCCAGGTTAGGTTAAGGCTAGAAAGCACGCCCCAAAGTTCCGTTATGGTCGTGGAACACCAACTCAGATTCTGAGTGAAGCCTCCCACCCAAGCGCCATAACTATCTCGTAGCAAGCCACCTGCAGTGACCGAAAAGCGTGAACTTTTGTTGGCTCCGTCGATATTGAGTTTCACCCAAACCGAGGGAGGTGTTCGCCAACAGGTGATCTACTCCCATCTAGTGCAAGTACCCCGACGAGACCGTAGTTGCCAATCCTTTGCCTGGTAAATATGCTGTACATACTAAATAATCTGATGATCTGGTGAGAGTGGCTAGGAAAACTGGGCATTGAAGAGTGCCCTATTTCGCCAGGACCAGAGAAACTAGCACATTGTGCCAAAGATAATAGCCCAGTCGTATCCCCCTACCAGGCGGTATGTGTGAAGATTCGTGATGAGCCACTCCTGAAGGTTCAACATTAAGAACTTTGCCGAGGTAACTTGAGTGGGAAACCGATGCCATAAGCTGCGGGCTTTAGGGCAATCCCTTATGACATGAAGAGAGGATTCCTCAAAGTGACAGTGGTAACAAGCAGGGTCCGAAGTAAAGTTCCTATAGACCCTCTGTTGATTAGTGAGAAGTTTATCATGCATAAGGAGCTAAAGAAATGCTCGAAGTAATTGTGGGCCCTGCCATTGCCAAATACTCCGCCAGTCTGCGTTGGTGGCAGCTTCTTCAGGGCTCAAGATCATGGAGTAAGCTGACTTGGTAGTGAATCGTCCGTTATCCGTTGAGCCCCAAATAAGCTGATCTGGCCCTCAGGAGGGTTGTGGTGGAAGGATACCAGCGATAGTCATACATATTGATGAAGGTAGCAGATGTTGAAAAGCTGCCCAATTCCAGTTACCAGTAATGTCTGTAAAGTGAATGACCTGTGGTCGATGATGTCCGATGAAATGGGTGCCACTGCATGAGAGATAAGAGGTCCCCAGTCTTCAACCCATGGATCTAGCCAGAATCTCGTTCTGGAGCCATATATTTAGTGCATTGAGTAAACTTCCATTAGACATGATATTGAGAGACATATCCAAAATATTTATGTTTGTATCAGTGCATTTGTCTATTGGGATTCGTAAATGTATGACTTGTTGGTTATGAATTTGTATCTCTCTTTTGTAGCTCATTAATGAGTTTCCTCTTGATAATTGTTAAAAGCTCCTAAAAGCCTTTAAAAATATATCGATGATTGAAAGCTTTAAGATCCTAGTTGTTATATTTGAAGATATACCATATAGTTATAATCATCAAATACATAAGTCTTAAATTGATTTACATCCTGTTATTAGAATTAGCCATATTGACCATCTTAAAAAAGTATAACTAATAGTATGAGTGAGATAGATGAGTCTCAAGGGACTTACATTGCTAGTTGGAATACCTAGTTAGTAATGTATGACCAACTTATAATATAAAAATATAGGGATAATCAATCCTAATGTGTCCAATTTTTTGGGTTTTTTTCAATTCAACATCTATTTTTTTAATAAAGTGACAAACTTTTTTAAACCTTAACAATTCCATTTAAAACTTTAGTTTCATTAGTAATTTGTTTATTTGGCTAATAAAATATTTGTTGTTCATGACATGTAGATTTTTACTGGAAAAAATATTGGTCACAGTTAGATTGAAACAGAGAATTTTTTTTTTCAGGTAGACACCTAACAATAAAGGTTCAGTTAGCCAAATTAGTAAACTACTAATGAAACTAATGTTTGAAACTGCACTATTAAGGTTTCAAAAGATTAGTCACTCAATTTAAAATTTTAAAGGCTTGGGCACTAGATTGAAAGAATATTAAAAGATTAGGCTCTTTAAAATTGATCATCCTTAAATATATCATGTGTAATTTTTGGATAAAATCCACATGATTTTTTTTTGATTTTATTAACTTGAGATTTAAATATAACAATTGTTATAATTTTATAATTCTTTTATATTATTATCAAACATTAAATTAAGTTAAATTTTATGAAAATCTTTAAAGGAGAAATACCACTTTTTGCCATGGAATAAGGCATTATTCCTTAGCCTAATTAAATATTTAATTAACCTTTTTTAGACTTAAGAAGTCATCAAACTTGTACTGCGTTGATATGGTTCGATAACAGTTGATACATTCATGGACTTTTTTAAAGGAAATATGAAACTAGTTACCTCTTTCTTATATTGTTTCAAGTTTGATAGAGAATGTTATAATCGAACGAAGCCTCATGTGGTTTCTGATTATTGAGAATCCTGGTAGGCCACCTGTTTAGTAAAAAAAATTGATATGTTGGCAACCTTTGCCCAGAATTGTTTATGCAATTTCTTTTCATATAGCAAGTCAATTTCTTCAAACTTAGTCTTTCATGGTAAAACAAAGCACTTCAAGATTAAGTACTATTCTCTAAGAGAAATTTAAAAGGAAGAAGAAGTATCTTTGGTGCATTGCAAAACAAGTGAGATATGTTCACCAAACTTTGCCTAAAGCTAAATTTAAAGTGCTAAGAAATAGCCTAGGAATTTGCAGCTTTAAAAGTAACGAAGACTGTTTGAATTATGCTTTTGAAGCTACTGAACATAAGTTGTTGTGTTGTAACTATACAAAACAAGCTTTGTCATCATGCCAAGCAAGCAGTGACATGTCGTGTTGAATGTGCAAGAAAGTGTCTAAGAATGTTGCTATTTTTTAGGCACAAACTGAAATGTGCAGCTTAAGTCCAATTCTTCAAGATTAGTTATTGTATTTTCCACTGCAAGAAAAATAAAGTTTAGCAATAAAAATTACCGACGAAAAACTTATTCATTCAATTCGTAAGCTAAATTAGTGACAGAATTTACCAACGGACGAAGGCGTTAGAGAAACTGTTGTAGGTAATAATTTGTGACGAACCACAATATATCAGTTGCAAATTTACTAACGAACATTTTGTGTTACCATCGATGACTATACTAACGGTTATTTTGTAATGTCTTATGTCGGTTACCTTATTGACAAAATTGGTTATCTCGTCGATAAGTTAATGACAATATTACTGACGGTTATTAGTTATATGTCGATAAATCGAATAGATTTTACCGACGAATTTTTTTTTCATTGGTAAATTTAGTAAAACTATTTTTAAATTTTTTCTCTACATTTAATTTTATTTGATGATCTTATGGTTGATGCTTAATTTATACAGTTATCAGTTATCTATTGATAGTATTTTGATTTGTTTATACGTTTAATTTGTTAAAATAGAAAGTTAATTGCTGATATAAAGAAGAAATTATCTTAATTGATAATAAAAAATTATCTTGTACATAATAAGCATTTTATTTATACGAAATGACTATAAGTACGCTATTTATTTGGTGACCACGGATGCTCTAATTGTTGCGATGAAGTATCGCCCCTCCCCTTCAACTCATCTACCTTAATCGAAGCTGAGCTATGTACTCTATCGACTGTTGCAACTAAGTTACCAATGTTTGTATTGTGCTCTGAAGCTCATGAGTTTCATTGGGTGCAGACTGCTATTAGATATTGTTGTCCTGGATGTGGAGGATTGTGAATAACTTGTGTTCACAAATGAACCTAAGTCGACTATCTTTCCACGACGATCTCTACCACCTACTGTATAAAGATAGGTTTGACTCTCATCAACATTTTCAAATTGTTGAGATTGTCGTTGAATGTTTTATTGTATTTGGTCCTATCAGAAAGCAATGTTTATGTTAGTAAGTGATAATTATTAAGCATTAATATTAAATCATAAATTTCACATACATTTAGTTCTCTACATTGAGTGTTGACGAAGGTCACATCGTCAAGCTTCTTAGCGTGAGTGTGCAAAAAGAGTTGACGGGATGTAAGCTTCGTGTGTATAGACTTTTCCTGTATCAGAATAAAATGTTATAAATGAACTATAATTTATAAAATTTTCGGCATAATTTTCTCTATTTTTATGCTATTTACCCCTGTTGAACAAGAAAAATAACTCAACAATATAATCATATATTGTTTGTATCGGTTTCGTTTCCGTCGGTAATTTTTCATCGCTAATTCCTACTTCTTTTAATTGAAGTGTTCTGATTTAGTTGCTATTTTTTCTGCTTGTGGAACATGTTCATTCTGTTCAAGGGACATGTTTATTGTTTTTTTTTTGGCTAGTTTTCTGTTAATTTTATTCACATATTTAAGCAATGTTGTTTAATGAAATTTACGTTCTGTTTTGACTCTCCTTCACATATCATATTCAGTTTTGCCTACAAATTTCAACAAGAAATTCAAAATTGACAGAAAATTTCCGGGGCTCATGTGCTATTGGATTCTGGACTCACCAATAGGAAAGAGAGATAAGGATCTGACGGCATGATGCAAGAAGGAAAATGGCAGGTTAGATATTCTTTTATGATACTTTGGTCCTTAAGGAATACGGAGCAAGGGGATAAGATAAGGTCCCCACCTTCACCCTGCTCTCAGTTATCTGTTACTGCTTGCCTTGCTTCCAGAGGAAAATAAACTTACCAATATGCAATGCCCCTCTCCAGATTACTCAGGTGCAAGATTTTTGAACAACAGATAGAAAAGATGTTGAAGAGAACAAAGAGAAGGGTACCAAGTTGTGTGTTTAACATGTGGGATGGGCCACTGAAACATTCTGTGTGTTTAGAAGTGGGGTAGTCTGCCCATCTGTAGCTTGTTGGCTTGTTAGGTGGCTGGAGCCTTATGCCTAAAATCCTGAGTGACTAAGGTGTGAAACAATTTGAAGTTGGGGATACACCTATAAATACTCATTTAATGGAGAACAAGGGACCACTCTAAGATCAAATGCGTGATGGTCCCCTCGTATTCATTGTGCATATACATATGTATAACCTTATTCTATAAATTTAGAAGGCATACTAATTAATTAGACCATATATAATATCTTCCTTAATTTCTTGTATATATAATATAGTTGAAGATAGAAGCAGAGGAAGAATTATTGAAGGAAAAAGAACAAGACTTCTAATTAATGGCTTAATATTGCATTTGCACACAATAACCTATATATATATATAATCGACTAAAATCACATGATCTTCCTTAGATCAACTTAATGAATAGGTTTGAATTCGTACTCCAATGTCCACGCATTAAGGATATGTCATATTCTTACAGGTTTAGTACAAATCATTAAAATTCGATGGATTGATCTCTCATCTTCTGTTCCATATGCCCAATGTCAACCATGTGTCACCTATTATTAACCACACATTTCACAACAAATAAACAAAATGTGTGGGTCATAATAAATGGGATCAGCAGATACATGGCAAAGATGATCTGTTGCCAAATGTTTTTCCAAGTACAAGAAATGAATAGCTATGGTGCGAAGTGACGATGATTATAGTCTGTCCTTCTCAAGCCCCAA
Organism: Erythroxylum cataractarum; assembly: GCA_024703695.1. Classification (NCBI taxonomy): domain Eukaryota; kingdom Viridiplantae; phylum Streptophyta; class Magnoliopsida; order Malpighiales; family Erythroxylaceae; genus Erythroxylum; species Erythroxylum cataractarum. The sequence goes on along the minus strand of JANJEY010000004.1, from coordinate 55,524,429 downwards.
TCACTCTGAATGGATTTCATATGGATCGAGTGCACGTGATTAAGAATCCCCGTTCTTAGACGACGCAAATGCATATGGTTTTGATCCCCACATGCCCCCCAGTGTTAATTGGTTTTTGTTTTATACGTCCTTTGCTTTCTCTCCAATTTCTGATCGACATGCTCCTGATCGATGATTTTAGGCTTATATTATCTATGGCAACTTATACCTATAATCAATTAGGAACTGTGGCTAATTCTAATTAAGAATAATTTTAATTTTGCTTCTTTTTTGATATCACAAATGCCAATTTTACAAATTTGGTTAAATTTCAAGACATGTATTAAGAACCAAGATCTTCTGTCCAATATTACCCTGTCTTATTTTATCTTATGAAATCTTAACCATTTATTTTGTGGGACCCACACGGGATTTATATAGAACCCACATAAATAAACGACTGAGATTTATTGGGCACAATTCAGATGTTTTGATGGATAGATTGCTTTCAGAGGTTTGCAATAGCAAGGGAATTTACTTCTTTATGAAAAAGTAGTACTGAAAATTGCGATTGCAAGAGTCCATATGAAGGTTTAAAATCACAATTATGTTTAATTGCATGGGAATTAGAGATTGAAGCTCGCGTTGACTCTACTGTCATCGCCATTTTTAGATCCGTCACTTGTTTTTGAAAGTTTCCAAAAAGTAGGAATCTTTGTTCTCTTTTCTTTTTTATTGCTTTATGTTGCAATTTCTTGTGAAAAATGGAAGGTTGGTTATGCATAATTGCCTGTCTAAGATGACCTAGATCAGATTGTTCTCAAATTGGAGTGACTCGCCTTGGACATATTATTTATAAGTTCGTTAATTATTAAGTTGTAATTAACTGTATATATATTAACTAAGTTTTTAGTGGCCAAATTAAGACGATGCACGAAGTTAACATGATAAATCAGAAATTCGAGCACTTAACATTTTAATACATAATCAATAACATCAACTGACCACCGCTTGATTCTAACCTAGCTAATAGATTTAATGCATTAAAATATGAAAGTGTAAAAAATTAATTGCTCCCACTTGTCTCGACCTCGTTTAAAACTGAATCATTAATGCCCACACCACACTTTCTACAATAACTCAGTCAAGTCTTCAAATTTCACACTCCTTCATCAACTCCATTTTGAACCACAGTCCATCATATCATCCCATTTCTCTCCACCTCTATACCTCTATCTAACCCTAAAACCATCCAAAGACATAAACGCAGACCCACAGGCATGGGAAAGAAAATGAAACTCCCTAATTTCCTCTCCAATACCACCACGGACTCTAGATCCTCATGGCCATGGCCTACTTATTGCCACCAACCCAAAACCCTCTCTTTCAGGGCCGGCCGTGACCCCATCAACTCTGCTTACTTCGACGCCACCACCATTAATGGCGTCATTGGCCTGCCCGAGTCATTGTTCACCAACTCTTCCAAGTCAGCAAGCTTCTCCACCGAATCAGATGAGTCAGGAGCCGAGTTCATAGAGACGGTGATTCGTGGTGTGAGGTCATCGGAGAGACTGTTTTTCGAGCCGGGAGAGACTAGTTCAATCCTAGAAGAGGCCAAAGGAGGCGAGTTCCCGTTCAAAGAGATTGCGGTCGTGTCAATGGAGTCCAAAGAGCCTTTCGTTGATTTCAAGAACTCAATGGAGGAGATGGTTAAAGCTTACAAACTGAAAGGGTGGGAAGATCTTGAAGAGCTCTTATTTTCCTACCTGAAAGTGAATGGCAAAAGCAATCACGGGTATATAATTGGTGCTTTCGTAGATTTGCTAGTAGGTCTTGCTTTTGCTGCTTCGAGTGAATCATGTTCTGGTTCTCAATCTCCTTCTTCTCCATTGTGTTCATACACTACTTCTTCTTCTTCTTCTTCTTCTTCTGATTCTTCTGCAACTACTCCATGTATCTCTTCTTTAGAATTAGCTGAGGAGGAGGAGGAGACTACTGATATTACTCATAGGCCAACTTCATTAGAAGCCCAAAATGAGATTAAGGCCAACTGAAAATACATTATTAATTTGTTAATTTGACTACAACTTAACTATTTTTTTTGTTTTATTTATTATTCAATATAAATGTCATAATGTGTTAATAATAGTACATCATCTGATGTCTAGTACGTAGAAGAACCTGTTCAGATGATTCTCAATCTCTATCTATCTGTGCTAATGCGTATGTAAATAGATCATATTTAGTAACAGTCTCGTTGTCCCTTAATTTTTTGTTCTATACGAAGCTGTTATGTTCTTTGGCAAGTTCTATTAATCCGTACATAAGCTATTTCAGTGAAGTTGTAGTTGAGTTACCAAAAGCTTCTAAAATTAGATAAATAACAGCAACTGATTTCTATGCCTTGTTATTAAGTAACGAGGACAACATACACTAAGAGGAAGAGGCGATCGTGATCATCCATGCAACATCAATTCGAGAAAACCACGTATGCTTAAGCACTGACATGTACGATGTGATTGATCACAACCGTTGGCTTTTGAATTATATTTATGTAAGTCGTAATCAGTTGATAGGAACCAGTCCAGCGCAGATTTTTGGCCTTGTCCGTAAAAAGCTTCATATCCCTTCTTTTGCATATTATCTGCAAAAGCATTATCATCTTAACAACATGCAACCACCCGTTATATATATATAATATGTATGCTCAATTGAAACATTGGAACATTTTTGTCCTCATGGTTTTGAGATTCAAGTAAACAACATTAATTGAGAGAGGTATACGTACCAATATCTTCATGTAGACCACATCATCCAACATACTCTGCCGTCAGAAAGATTTCAAATCACATGCCCTTCTCAATCTCTACTTTTCTGAAGTTAGCTAAATGTTGAAACATAAACAAAAAAAAAAAACAAGAGGATTACAAATCCGTAAGTGTTGAGAAGAACGTCTCTGCTAATTTCAGTAGTTCAAACAAAATGTTGGTAAGAAATTTATCATCTTTTTACTGAAATTGACGACCAGTAATTATAACAACAACAACAACAATAATCCTAGTGGAAAATATTTTCTTATCATATAATAGATTTATGCATGATATTATTTGGTTGCATGCATTGTTTTTTTTTTTTTTATAACTATAGAGTTTTGGTTCTAGTTTCATTTGTCAACTGCGAAATATATCAACCTCTAAATTAAGTTAATAACAATTAATTCTGTATAAAGTGCAGAATTTGTTTTGCTTAATTATGAATAAGAAGTCTTGAAATTTTCTAACCAACTTTACTTATCATAATAGGGCTATCATGATGCGCATTATCATTTTTTGTAACTTTATAAATACTCCTATGTAAAGAATTCATATATGATAACCGCGGTGTATTAATTATTTACCAATAATACATTCACAAGAGGTAATTTCGTCATCTCAACCAATTATGTATAAAGAGAGATTAACTGAAAAGGGAATAATCAGAAAATAAGCAATACTAAAATCATGAGTCACCTAATTAATGCAGGTAAGAAAATAATGACGGTATTTTTATCAAGATACATAATTGGATGTAATCTTGAGTATGTTGCATGTGATAAACCTACTCTATTAATTAGTTGGTAAATGGTACACATAACTTGTAATCTAGCTTTTGATTGCCTATTTAATTAACTGACCATCAGCCGCTTAATTTAGCTTTTAGACTAAGTGGACAGTCTAACTTAGAAAAGACAGCAATAAATTGAATACTAGCAGAGGGTGGTCTTTTACATATTAGCTTCACTATCGTTCGCTCACATGTTTGTGTTAACCAATCACTTCAATGGATACTGATTGAGCACACCCAACTATAGTATCATTTGGCATGAACTTTGCTCTTGTATTTTCAGATGTATTCTAGAAACTATCCTCAATATAATATATATATATAACTTTATGTTACAACATGATCTTTAATTTGTTACTGCTTGGCTTGACCTATCCAATATATTATATTGTTTATAACATACTAGTACTTTTAACATTTGAGCAAAACCAAAATAAATGTCAGCTATAGCTCTGTGTTCGAGACCCTGTAACAATGCCTCGGCATTAATCTCTGAGCTTAAGATTCTTGGCTGAGGGGACGAAGCTTCTAAACTTTGTGCCATGCGAATTTTATAACTTATCTAATTGCACGACAATTAAGCAACGTTGAGACAATGCTAAATCCGATGTTAGTTGGTTAGGTATATGATAATAACCACTAAACAATCCTAATTACTGGTTTCCTGGTTTAAGTTATTACCATGATCAGTTACATATATATAGTATATGCACAGAAAAGAAAAGGTGAGCTAATGTAATCGATTACTTATGTCACCGTGACCAAGATGAGTAGCCGAATCAGAAATAATAAATTATAGATGTTGTAAGGTCGCAATTCAATATATAAAAAAGGAAAAGGATCGAAATTCCAAACAAGTGAAGGTGGGGTTAATTTGTAATTTACTCTGAATTTATAATATATATAAAATAGTAAATTCATCCGGGGTCCAAACTTTCTCGCCGTGATTCCCTCTCCAATAATCTCAAAGTCCCATATCCAGCAAGTTGCAATCTTCAATTAGAAAATTAAACAAAAAAATGTTCACGTTCCCAACGCAGTGTGGTTTGTTCAGATGGGGGGGCTCACAAACAAAACAAAGAAACTAAGGTTGGCAGGTGTTTTTGTTTGTCAACTTCTAGTGTTAGCTATAAAGATGGTAGAGATCACCCTGAGCTTATCCGATGGTTGCAAGTATTCAATCGGTTGGCAATCCCTAGTTTGGTTACTAAGACCTGGTTACATTTCATTATTCCCGTCTCAGACAAACAAACAAACCCTATAGCCGTTTGGCCTCCAGGTTTTTATTTGTCAACTTCGTAAGAAGCCAAACTTATCTTATACTTAGTTCTTCCAATTCCAAAGCTAATATTCGTAGTAAATATCGAAACGATGACCCTTTAATGAGACCCTCATTTTTCTACATACTTAAACTTCACGAGATTTATTATCATATAGCATAGGACTTGATGTCTGTCCATCGCATCATATAGCTTTGAAGCTTTGGCTAACAATGCATTAATGGTTCTCTAACGTACATAAGAAACTATAAATGATTCCCGTGTTTTATCTTCAGACTTCCACTGCTTTATCATTCTTGCCATGCAGTCTGATTTAAAATCTTTAGTTCTTAATTTACATATAAAGAAAAAGAAAAAGTGGACAGTTGCGGTCCTTCAAGTCTTGGTGAGGCCACAACCACAGCATCAGGGTTCACGATAACTCGTACGACAACCTTAAATACTGTTGAAGTTAGCTACACCGGAAAGCTTTACGAAAAAGTCGGTCCTCTCATTTGATTGCAGGTGGTAATTTAATAGCCATAAATATCTTCTCTGCTCCAGTAACCTAACTAATAACTGATTTCACTGTTGGAGTACATCAAGGTTGGTGAAGTTAATCAAACTTAGGTGGAGTATCGAGCTCATGTGTCGTGTGTGTTCAGGAGATGCAAATGGAGCCAAGACATAAAAGGGACGAAATTAGTGTGTTTCAGGAATTGATCAATTTCGAGCTCAGCATCGAAGTTGGTGCGATAGTGACCTATGAATAGGGACCTAAGTCAGAAAGCTTTGCCAAGAGATAGGATATGCGACTGATGTAATTAGCTACTGTCAGTTGCTCATTCGGCTTTTAGTGTGATTAAATGCTCATAAATGTTAAGTTTCATATCAACCTGAACATCTAACGATGAAAAATTGTTCTGGTCTTGCACTTGAAGCCTATTTAAAAAGTTAAAGGGAAACAGGTAAGGAGTAAGGAGGGGTGATTCCCATTAATGAGACCTCTTCATTCTCAGGAAAATCAAACAATTCTCTTCTAAGCCTATAAAGAGGTATTAGATGCACATTGATCAATTCACTTTTTTCTTTAATCAGCTAAAGGGTAACATGTTTAGAATTAAGAGAATTAATTATCCTGTTCTTTTAGGTTAGGATTTTGTTCACTATTTCATTGCTCGCTCAACTAGGATTCCTTCCTTTGCTATTCATGTTAGGTTTAAAAGCATAAAACCCTAACCTCTTCATTACAAGTCTCCGACATCTATTTTTCACTTTTCAGAATGCCAAGCTCTTAAAACTTTTGGTGTATATTCAAAAGAATTTCTGCGATTGAAAACATTTTCATAGACCTGACATCATCATCATCATCATCATCATCATACCCCGAAAGTCTCGCAATGAAGCAGAGTTTGGGGGGGCCTGATAGTACGCAGCCTTACCCCTACATTGTAGAGAGACTGTTTCCAATAGGCCCACATGCATAGGTGACATGATAATAGTGATGTAGAATACAAAGAATAAAGACATAAAGATT
>JANJEY010000004.1:55505299-55517951 GCA_024703695.1 Erythroxylum cataractarum | reverse complement strand
CCACTGCGGCGGTGAGAGCCAACGCTGACATGTCTCCCTTGATCACCTCCCTCCAAGTCTTGTAAGGCCTCCCTTTTTGCCTCTTGTAGTCACACAGATTTATCCGCTCGCCGCGTCGAACCGGAGCATCATAAGGCATCCTGCTCACATGTCCAAACCACCTAAGCCTTTTCTCTCTCAACCTGACATGAACATGAACATGAACATGAATAACTAAAAACAAGGAAGTCCCATGGGCCTCATTTGGGACTGTTGCAAAGTGAACCTGCCACTATGGTCGAATCAAAACAAATCTGACACACAGTTTTGAGTCCTAGGAGAACCAGGCCCGTGTACATTAATGCCCTTGCTAACTATTGTTGAATTGAAGCGTTCACTGCTCTATTCAAATCTGACATGTTCGAAACTTCAGAATCCCACCTCCGTTCTGGTTGTAGCCTAAGTTTTTTTTTTTAATAACGGTGAACCACAATTACCTTTTAAATGAGTAATTTGTAGTCGATTTAGCTGATATTATTAGTCCAGCATGCACGTTTCTATCACTTTCAGTAATTTTCTTTAAAATTTTTAAGTGAATTATAGTTTTCCTATCACAATTTCGAGACTCCTATAAGAAAATTATTCTACGTACCAATTGATCCAACTAGTTGAACATCACGAATCTTTTTACCTCTCTTCTCTTTTCCCCTTCTTTCTCTCATTTCTGTTCGTCTCTTTTTTTAATTACTCTTTTATTTAACTCCTGCCACTAAGAGTTTGAGTCATATTGGTGGTTTTATTGAGATAATTATGACTAAAATTAAAGAATGACGACTTGTTACCGAGTTGTTGTGGAGAATCTTTCCAAAATTTTCGACCTAACTTTAAGCTCATATTAACATGCTCTTCTAATTCGATTTGTCCTTCCCACGATATAAGAGTACTGGATGTTATTGTCAAAAACTTTTCTTCCTGCGAGGATATTAAAAAATATTTCTCAATCAGACATTATTGATATTATGAATTCCGTATCAGTACTAGTATGGAATTCAATTATTATCAGTACTATTATGGAATTCAATTATTGTACAATATTATACCGATGTTAATTAATAATGAGTATCGTCTAAGATAATTTTTAAATTTATAAACTAATCTCTGACTTTTTTTAATTTACAAAATAGTCCTCAATATATTGTATTATATAATTTATAATTTTACATCAGCTTTATCTCCAAAAATTATAATAATAAAAATTTGAAATAATAACAATCTATTAATGTTTATTAATATTGTCTTTCACATATTTGACATATAAATAATAACATAATTAATATGAAAAAAGATCAAACAACAACAACAACTCAATAAAAGTCCCACAGAATGCAAGGTCTCATGAGATCCATATCCTAACTAATAGAGAGATTGTTTTTTATAAAAAAAATATAAAGTACTTAAAATGTTACAATTCATCATACAATAGATAGTATTTTATCAAAACATCAAATAAAAAGAATAATAAATATCCATAATTCTTTAAATATTCAATTTACAACAAGGGTTCATATCGAGTAAATAATCAACTAGAAGTGAAACCTGAAATAAAAACATTTACAATTATATATATATTACTTATATAGAATTTAATATATACATTCAATATAAGTGAAATTAAAAAAGAGGAGAAATGCAAACTTGACACTTCATTCAATCTAATATCTGCTAAAATCGTATTTACCTCAATTATCATTTGGTATAAAATTCTTATCATTGAGAGGAGTCTCATTATCACCATCATTCAAATTCATTGCACCAATGACATATCAGTACTTTTCCATCTAAAATTATTTTTTAAGTCATTCTTATCTATCACACTTGGTTCCTCATAAACCCAGTCCGTCAAAAGATCGATACGGTTAAGGTAAATTATATATACATAACTACTTATTCTATTAAGAGTCCTAGTAATAAATTAAATTAAATTATTAAGAAATTACGAGTAATTATATTCAACTTAAAAATGATAAAAACATACTTTTTTCTTAAGCTTTAAGTTATATCGAACAAAAAAACTTGTCATTTAATCTTTTGTGTTCCAATCTATTTCTTTTATTGGAATAGATAAATTCAAATGTGCTCCAATTCTTTTAACACCTTATTGCATTTATGCATTGACTTAGAATTCAAATTACAAATCTTTGCAATTCAGGAACACCAATCTTGAATTAGTCACACCTCTATTTATGAGCTTAGGAGATCTTACATCATCTCATAAGTAACAATTATTGTAATAGTTAACAACATTCCCTATTAACTTTAGCTTTCTTTGTAAATTTGATCTAAATTAGACACCAGGATTCAAAAATGCTCAACCTCTAAACAATAAAGAGTAAAGTTGTCTTTCTTATTGTTCATTGATAACTATAAGATAAGGTGTATACAAAAGAACATATTTTTCAAATTGGCCTTGATTGCTTCCTTTACGTTCACCATGACATCATAAAAATAACTCATCTTTGCCTTCTCATCACAGTCAGTTAGCAAAGTACTCTCACTAAAAGCTCACAAACTTGAATTACAAATTGATACTAGGATCAAAATTCATGATCTTAAGTGTTATTCTAGAAACTTCAACTCCAACATTATACTTGACACAATATGATGTGACTCACTTATCACTTGTAAAGAGCTACCTCAACTCTTTCTTCATAAGAACAAAACACTAAAGTAACAAGAAATTAGTAGCAAACATTGTTATAGCAGGATGACACAAATTTCTATCATAGGTGAAATCTTTCTTCACCAAATTTAAGACCCATTCACAATTATAGATAAACTTGCTCACTTTCTTTACTTCTACATGGTCTCATTAATGATAGAAAATTATCTAGTATCTCCTATATTTTCTAACATCAGTTTAATGCACTGCGAAACACAAAGAGTCCAATATAAAGAATTATGCTTGCTTTGTAATCTTTTCTTAACTACTTTATAAGCATATTCATTATCATTAATGAGCTGAACAATGTTTTCTAGTCTAACTTCATTGACAATTTCATCGAATATTTGAAACAGAGCATCAACATTTCTATCAAGGTTAGATGCACCAATAGTCTTCAAAAATGTTGTCCCTTTAGCATAATAAACTAAAAAATTGATAATGAGTTCATGTCTTCTATTTGTCTAACCATCACTCATGATTGAACATTCATAAGTTTCCTATATCATTCTTCTTTCATCCAAATAACTCTTTATTTAATAAATAAAGCTGCTCAAAAGTTTCCTTCTATAGTCATCAATTAAATGAGCCTTATATCCTGACCTATAAGAGGCAATAACATCTACTATAAGTTGTTAATAATAAGATCGGGTGGCATTGAATGATAAACCTTAATCATACCACCATCTAGCCATTGTCATTGCCACATTCTAAGCTACTTCTTTAGATTATAAAGCACTATGGATTGAAGGCTGAGCTCTAGGAGTTATTTGTGGTGGAAAATTTATACATATTTCATCTTCTTTTCTTCATATTAGGTGCAACATTCCTTTCTTATTAGGTAGAAATATCACAACCTTCAACATCCCTACTATCATCTTGACCACCAAAAAAGGAACTTCCATGAAATAATTTCATAGTTTAGCCTTTATCTTATATCTTTTTCATGTTGATACTCTTCACGAAAGTTCTTCATTTGTCATTTCATCTCATGGCTAACTTTTCCACAAGGCTCTACTGCACCTTTGATCCCAGCTAAATGCTTCTTTTATTTGTTGATTCTCCCACCTTTCAAATGCTTGTTGCAATACACACAAATGGTATGACTCTTTATTCCAAGAACCAATCTAGCATAATACTAAGCTAGATCATCAAATCTTCCTAAAATGGTTAAATTATCAGGAGTCCTTAAATTCCCCTCCATTTTTCAAAAAATAAATGAAGACATATGTCAAAATTAAGTTAATAAATTCATATTCAAAAATACAAATTTTGTATACAATATCATTACATAACTATAAGAATGTAATATTCAATTATAATTCATCTTTGTCAAATGATAATACACATTGCAAACATGATTTTTCTTTATCATAATACACATTGCAAAAATGATTTGAGCACTAATAATTTCATATTATGTTGAGTAATGAGTATTCTCTAATAAATTCATATACTATTTTCTATTATGCATTTAATTACTCATAAGATAAGATGATGAATGTGTATTCGCTACTCATAAGATATGATTGATATTTGTAATATTATTTGCCAATGATAACGATAAACAATATAAAAATGAAAAATTTTAATTTTCTTAACTTAGTTACAAATATAAAATGATTTAATTATATATTAAATATTTTTATTGAAATGATTAATTAAATACCTTTTATATACAAAAAATAATTAATAAATTGTATGTTTCATATAAATTATTTAACAATTTAACAATTTAGTGAATTAAATTTGACCTCAATTTTATGATTATTAAAATAAAAAATAATATAACATATTATTGAAGTATACGCAATTCATAATACCTAAAGGTTCTTCCATAATTCATACACACTATTATTTTGATCTTATTTCCTCAAGAACTCATAATGCCTAAATGTTATTGAACTATTCATAATTCACATAACCAATTCCAACTTTCTAGCTCAAATTGCTCAATGTATATTTTATATACCATTCACCAAACGCATATAATGTAACCAAAACACAATGAAATTGCAATGTAGAGCAAAAACAAGCAACCTAAAACACACAAAAAATCAGAATTTACAACCAAGTTAATGAGGATCACGGTACAGGCAGTGTCTCTATCAACTAGATGAATCTAAATTCTAGATTTTGATTTCTGCAATTTGCTCGATGATAGATTGACGGAGGCAAGCATTAGCTACAATGAGAAATGATGGTAAAGTGGACACGAGCAACAACAACGGTGGAGAAGAGTAAGTAGCCTAGTTTAAGTCAACAATAGTCTAGATTCTAGCCTTCAATGAAGATACTGGTAGTCTCAAGATGGAGGAAGCATGAAGAGGGAACATAGTGAGGTAAGCATGTAGTATGGGCCTGTAAGGCAAGCGATGGGTGATGGATGTACGTGGGTGATGATAGAGAAGAAGATCAGTACTGACAATGCCCATAATTAGTTTGTTACCTATAGTTTAGGTAACATTGTTCAACTGATATGGAATAACACTCATAACTATCAAATGATGCAAAAAATTTCTCACCTTAAGAAACACCCCATACTAGCTCCATCTTCCCACTCCACCCTTTCATTTTCATACCTTGCTCCACCACTTCCTCTTCATTCTTCATTTGTTTCTACCATTTTTCATTCTATAATCCATGCCTATCATCACTAGAGATTTGTTTGTTCTCTATTGATAATGTTCTAGGTTAGTTATTTCAAAAAGTGAGATTTTTCTACTTTTATCACATATTGTTAAATTGACGACTTAATACTGCTTCCTTTTACATGTTTGTTTAAATCTTGGTTAGTTTCAATGGATCCACTTAATAATTAACTACTTATGTATTTTTTGCACATTTTTTAGAAATTAGTTTCAGCCTTTCTTCCTATAGAAAACATGAGCTTGGCCTATTAAAATTTTGGCATACAATTAGTGTGATAGCTTATACGGTAGAGTTTGAATTTCTTTCCACTCACACTACGATAGCTTATACGGTAGAGTTTGAATTTCTTTCCACTCACACTATGATAGAGTTTGAATCTCTTTCCACTCACACTATTACCCTCAACAATACCAATCTTTTGGATTGTTTTATTTTAGGTGTGTAAGAGGAAATTAGTATGAACTATTTTTGTTCAAACCTACCTACCTTTTCTGAGGTAATGGACATAGTTAATTAAAGATAAAACAATGGTGGCACAATTACCTTCACCCCCTTAACAACACCCTATATTTCCTTCCTCCAGCATTTACTGCAACTTTTGCATCACCATAAAAGTTCCCACCTTAGAAAACCGTTCTCCCAATTAAATGTTTAAATTTGAAAGAGATTCCAAATCGTTATAAAAAGGGATTATGCATTATCTATTAAAAAAATTCATACATGGAAACCGTTGTAAATCACCACAACTTTGATCCTTGTTGGTTTCACTCCAATCTTTTTGAGTAATTAGAGCTTCCTCCATTAGTGGCCTAGAAAATGTCATCTACTGACTTCATAGATCTCCTAATTATCTCTCTTCACCCACTTAAAAGGAGGTTCATTCATGCATTCCTTTTGTTTGGAAGGTATTATTTCAAGCTAGTTGACCATCATTTTGGTGGACAATAAGTCAACCTGTAACTTTATTTAGCCTTGTATAACCTAACATTTGGGATTTATTATCTAATACTCTCTTAATTTAATGTCAGTATAGGCAACAACAATTCTCTCTATTACATAAGCCCTTTTTCCCAAATTTCCTTACACTTGGCCTAAACCTTTTTCTCGGTATATTTTTATTTACTACCTATTTATAGGTTAGTATTGATGTCTAATAACTAGCAAATTTGGGTAAATTCCTCCTTGAATATTGGAAATTACATATGAAATTTAACGACGAAAGGGCCCAAGTTCTTTTATAGGGAATGAAACCAACTCATCTCTCCCATATATCGATGATTCAACTCAAACACATGGAGCAAACTGACACCACCATCTCCTTTTCCATATCGGCATGGTTTCCTTATCTTCACAAGCTACACCACCACTCAGCTTAATAACAACTTCGAATATGACTCCTATGTTACAAACTTACTTGATCACTTTGCTTTTGTCTTTGTTGAACCTAAAAATCTTCCTTATCTTGCCTTTTTAACCATGTTATTCCCCTATTATTGGGCATAGTTGCTATTGATGTTCACCCTTATTGATATCCTTACTACCAAAAATGAGAAATAGAGTATCAAAGCTATAATATGCTTACTAAAGGCATTATTCAGCCAAGCAATAGCCCTTTTTTGTCTCCTACATTGCTGGTTTAAAAAAAAAGGATCATGGTGTTTATGTGTTGATTATTGCTACTTAAATATTATAACAAACAAGGACAATTTTCCAATTCCTAATGTTGACAAACTATTAGACGAATTTCAAGGTGCTAAGGGATTTTCCAAGTTGAACATATGGATAGGGTATCATTAAATTACAATTTGGTGAGAATACAGGTTTCTCAAATCCTCTTCTATCTTTGATTTTGGTTAATATAATTCAATATTTATTATGGTCCACTAATATTTGACTAATAACCATTTTTTTTGTTAAGAGCGTGTGACTAGGTTTATATTGAGACTATGTATATATATAGGCTTAGGCTCGGGCCTAACCTGGTTTGAAGTCAACAAGTTAGGCCTAGGTTGACTGAGCTGCTTAAGTCTGATTTTTCTCTTCCACTTAGGGTCTTTTATGTAAATTTACTATGTCTTTGATTATTATTTTTTATGATCTTTACTTCTCTTATTTTCTTAATTAAATTAATCTTTGTATTTCTGCTATACGCTAAAATCCTAACAAAAGGTATAAGAGCTTTCACTATACCCTAAAAATTCTTACAAGTGTTATCAAAGCATTCTATTCAATTGAGAATTCAATATGTTGATTGTCACAAAGTTTGATGGAAATTTAGTTTTTCCATTTGGAGAGTTCAAATGAAGGTTGTTCTTACCCAAAACACGTTTAAAAGAGTTTTGGAAGGAAAATTAAAGAAGCCATGCATCATGACTAATGAACAATGAGATGAGTAAGATGAAAGAATGCTATCCGCCATATAACTTCGCTATTCTACGTGAAACGGTGAATGAAACAACCACTACGGGTTTGTAGCTAAAATTGGGGTCTTTGTAAATGACTCGTAAACAAGCTTCATCTCAAAGAGCATTTACATACAATATACATGGCTGAAGGTACTCCCATCCATTATCATTTGGATGAGTTTAATTATATTTTCATAGACGTAGAAAATATTGATGTGAAAGTTTAAGACAATGACGATGTTTTGTTAGTAGTCTCATTCCCTGGTTCTTAGAAACACTTTAAAGAAATCATATTATATCAAACTTATGAAACTTTATATTTTCAAGATGTTAAATCTAACTTTTAATCTAAGGAAAAATTTGATCTTGAATTTTTTTTTCTGATGATAAAGAAGAGGGTTTGATTGTGAGAGGGAGATCAAGAAAATGATAGTAGTAGTAATTCAAGGAAATCTAGTTCTAAATTTAGAGGACATAAATCCAACAAAACCTGTTATTATTGTAAGAAGTTTGGACATGAAATTTCTAAATGTTACAAGTTGAAAAATAAACAAGAGAATAAGGAACAAAACAAGAGAATAAGGAAGTTAGTGTTCTTGAGACTAATTATGAAAGTGATGTTCCGTTGTTTGTTATTTCCACTAATAAGGGGAGTAAAAGTGAATGAATTCTTTATTTTGGATTTAATTTTCATTCGTGTCCTCATAGGGATTCGTTTGTCACTTTTAAACCTGTTGATAATGGTGTTGTCTTAATGGCCAATGATGCCCAGTATAAGGTAAGTGGCATTGGTAGTATTCATGTCAAGCCTTATGATGGTGTAATTAGGACCAATGTTCTTTATGTTCCTAACTTAAAACAAAACTTGATTTCTTTAGGAACCTTTAAATCTCTTAGGTACAAGTACACAGTTAAACATGGAGTTCTTAAGGTTTTAAAAGTTTGTTGTTTTTGTTTTGAAGGCTAACTATTCTAGTAATCTTTATATTTTGCAAGGTTCAATTGTGAAGGTTTTCTACCTATTTCTTCTCCTATGACTAACTCTATTATTAACAAATTATGGCACATGCACTTGGGCTATATAAGCAAGAAAGGCATGAGACTTTTGAAAAGAAAGAGTCTTCTTGGACATCAAGGAATCGATAAGTTGGGGCTTTATAAACATTATGTTTTTGGGAAACAAAAAGTTAGTTTGTTGGACCCCGATCTTTGAGTGAAATTTGAATTATGAAAATGAAATTTAAGGAGTGTTTGGTGAATGTATTGTATAATAGATGGCTTAAAATTTAAAGAATATTGAGAAGAAAAGAAATGATCTGATTTTGATATCTTTGGGGTTTTGAGTGGATTGGTATGGTTTATGAAATTAAGTGGATGAGTTGATTGAAATTAAGTTGAAAATCATGACTAAAAAGAGAAAGTGTGAAAATATGAAAAATTGTGAAATAGTTGACTTTTTGGCCTTTGGAAGTTGACTTTTGATTTAGGCAAAATTTGAGAAAATATTCTACATGAAACTTGTAGGTTATGTTAAGAGCTTTCTGTAGCCATAAAGTTTGCAATTTTTCGATATCGGGAGTGGAAGTTATGATCAGTCAAAGTTTATGTGTGATAGGGTTGACTTTTGACTTTAATTATGATTGAAACTTTGACTGAGAAATTAACCTAGGTAGAGGTTAATTGAGCTTTGATGTTCTTCATGAAAGTTGAAGGATTTGCTTTGATCTTTATTTTGGTATAAAGTATAGAATTTTTCGATTAAGGAATAATAAGTTATGATTTTTACAAGTTTATGTTATGGTTTTAGCATAAATATTAGAGGACAGAACCTTTGACCGGAAAATGGACTCCCTTAGGAGTCGAATTGATTTTTATGTCCTTCGTGGAAGATGTAGAGTTTCCCTTAAGCTTTCTATAGAGACTAAGTTTGTCAAAATTGGAGTTCGGGATTAAGAGATATGAATTTTGGAAGTTTTGGATTTTCATGTGAAAAAAAAAGAAAATGAAAATTGATGTATCCCCGTCGCTAGGGCGACGCGTTGCTAGGGCGACCTCGCCCTCGCCTCGCCCAAAACGCGGGCGTTCTGCCCTTGCACGACGCCGTTTTGTTCCTTTGGTTTGCTTGACTTTACTTTCTCAAATCCGACCTTTGTTTACTATTTTGCTTATATCTTTTCCGTCCGACATCCGATTGAGTTGATTCTTACGGCGTTGGATTCCTAAGACAATTTCCTACATCCTCATAAAAAATTTGTAATTTTATGAGATTAAATTAATGGTCATTAAATTAATCAAAGTGAGTCGGGAAATTTTCCAAACATGGTTTAGTATTTTGCGAAATTCGGGACCTGTGGAGATCCGATTGAAGCGATTCTTAAGGCGAAATAAAGTTAAGACAAGGGGCTACAAATCATATGAAGAAATGAAATGTCAATTGTTCCCCTAAGACCTTCAAATTATGAATGGAAATTTCGGATTAGAGTTCTGTTTTTGAGTTAGGAACATCTGAGAGTATTTTGAGCATAACTTTTGACCTGGGAATCGAAATGAGGCAATTCTTAATTTGAATTAAACTAGAGACATAAGGGTACAATTTTTATGAAGACATCGAGTTTCAATTCTGGTATGGAGAATGTAAATTTCTGGAATTAAATTAGAGTAATGTTCAGTTTCGGATTTTTCACAGGTCCGATAGTATTTCGGCTATAACTTCTTCGTTTCTGATCCGAATTGAACGCGGTCAGTGGCGTTGGATTCGTATGTATGAGAGGAACATTTCTATAGAAGGAAGTTTTAACAAATTCCTTCAGTTTGATAGTGCGAATCAAACCCGCAAGTGAGAATGGCATAAAGCAAGTATTAGGGGCATTTTGGTCCTTTAACTCCCAGTTAATGACATGGCTTTAAAACACCAAAGGAGAGGTCGTTTTAGCCAAATAAAGCCACGATGTTTGGCTGGAAAATGAGAAGAAAGGAGAAGAGAAATAAGAAGAAGAAGAGTGGAGAAATTCGTTTATGGTGGAAGATGAAAGAGAAAGCTTAGTTTTGAATTTTTCTACTTGTTTCTTAGGGATTTTTTAGATGGTGCAAGAGAGAAAAAGGTGGAGGAGCACAAGAGCTTCCTTCCAAGCCAAGAAAAGTCAGATTTCAGTGAAAAATGAGGTAAGGTCGAAAATTTGATGTGTGATTTTTGATGAATTTTTGGTTTAGAATTGTGGAAAAGGACATGGGTTTGTGATTTATGAAGTAAATTATGATGTATATGCTTTAGGTTGTGTTTAATTTTGGATGGAAAATTAATTAAGGTTTAGGCTTAATTTCGTGTTAGAGGATTTTGTTAAATTTTGGTGTAAAATTATAGATGAGAATATGAGTTTGTGAAATATGAAATCAATTTTGAAGAAATTGGGATTTATGATATCGAATTTGTGTAAATTGGTTTGGGTCAATTTTGAGATTTGGGAATTTTTGAAATTGATGTTTTAGATATCTAGGAATTAGTATGAATTGATGAATTATGACATCAATTTCAAGGATTAAGTTATTCATGAGGTTGAATTTTGATGAAATTGCTTTAGGGAATGTTAAATTGAAAGGAAGAAAGGAGAATTGGCCAAATTGAAGCTTGGAACAAGTTTCTAGCATCAATTCGAGGTGGGTAATGTATTTGTATTTTGAATTATGAGTACTTTATGTGAAATTGAAAAATTACAAAAGGAAAAATATTTCTGAAATTATGTTTTCAAAAGATTTGAAAAAGAATTGGTACAAAGGTTTACGTTAAAATGTTTGTAAATGATTTATGAAATTTATTGAAAAATTTAGAATACAAGATTTATGAAAGTTATGTTTTCGCATTTTTGAAAAAAAAAATGTGAACAATGCTGCTTTATGTTTGAAAGAAATAATTGCATTCGGGTCACTTTTTCCATAAAAGTCCTCATTGTATTACATTTCTATTGACTCCAAAAGCATTCAATTTGGCTCAAAAACCCAAAAGTTATACCCCAAATAAGTTGAGACTATCCTTATGCTGAAACAAGAATCTATACCCAACTGCTAACCAAACTTTAAGATTCTTATAATCTGAATTTCAATTTCATTGCTTTATAAAACTTGTAGAACTTTTTACAACGAGTCAAAAATCAACTCATTTGGATATATACAGTCAAAGATATAACCAAAATAACAAAATTCATCGCTGCTGGAAACAGGTGGTTCGCAGCGACAGGGGCCACGCTCGCCGCGACGAACGACCCTTGAGCGCCGTGGCCAACGATCCGCGTGCGCACGCATGGATGTTCGTCGCGGCGTGCACCTTCATGTGCGCCGCGGCGTGCACATAATCTCTTGCACGCCGCAACGTGCACCCTGGAGCACGCAGCGTACCTCTCCTCGCGTGCTACGGCGTGCTCATGAGCACGTCGCGACGTGCGGATCAGGGAACCGTCCCCGAACCCCAATTTTCCAGCTTTTTCCAACTTCAATCATTTCCCTTTTCCAAATACAACACATCTAAACCTTAAATCAAGTCTTATACTACTTTTCTAACCCAGCAGCAACTCAAAATCCATCATATACGCATCAACCCAAGAAATCTAACCATTTTTACATTTAAACCCTAAAAACATCGATTCTACTACATGCAACCTATCTTTAGGTTTAATCCAACCGAAACAAGATTAAAACAGCAAAACTTACCAGGAAATGTCCCGAACTTGTCAAAAATCGCAAAGATCAAAATTTCCTTTTCTCTTCTCTTCTTCCTCCAGCGACGGCAACTTCCTCTTCTTCTTTTCTCCTTTCCCCTTCTTTTCCTTCTTTCCTCTTCTTCTAATTTCTATTCTCAATAAAAGTGAAATGTGAATTTTTCCCCTTTCATTTACGCCTTAAGCCT
>JANJEY010000004.1:55486848-55497084 GCA_024703695.1 Erythroxylum cataractarum | reverse complement strand
TATTATGTATATTTTAAAAATAAACTAATAATTGAATTTAATTTTATTAAGTTACCTTCCTCAGAGCTAACGTCGCGTAGCTGGCAGCTCCTTGCCTTTTGTTCTTCATTTTTTCTGCGTCCTTCTGCTATCCAAATTCTCCTCAGTCCTCACGCCGACACTCGTTATGTGTTTAAAATCTGTTCTCTACAGACTACAGTCCACTCACTCGTTGCTGCGTTGCTACTTGCTGTCACAGTCTGACAGACTCACAGCAGCTGAAAAGACATAAAACTGTTAAAACTTAAAAGTTAAAACCTTCTCCGGAATACGGAGCGTTGTTACGCATACACATTGTTATAAATTTTAACTTTTATAAAAGTTAAAACTTAAAACCCCCTATGTTCACTTCTGCGTGCGTGTATGCGTTTTTGTTAAAACGCATACAAGCAAGCAGCCAATTTTTTTTTTCATTTAATCTTATAATTAACATGATTACATGAAACTAATTTTATTAAAATAAAAATATAACGGGCCTCTCTTCTTTTATATTATGGATGAAAAAATAATTTTTATAGATTTCTTATATTGTAAATATTATGAATGGATATTTTATATATATATTCTGAAAAAAAAAATTTTGTAGCCTTGTAGGGGCTATAGCCCCTGCTAGCCCCCCCCCTGTGGAGGCGGTTCAGAGAGCAACAAAGACTCAGTAGGTTACAAGTTGGCTGACCCACTAGCGAAAGCAAATGAATAGTTACTGTTGCTCGTGAAACAGATCAATTCTTAATGTAGCTTTTATACACTGCCCTCACGGATAGAAATCTACCAACATAATCATCCTGTTGTTGCGAAATATAAAGTCAATGCAGAAGCGAAACCAACTGCAGAGTGATAAATTAAGAAAACATACAAAAAATAAACTAAATGTCATACTTTTAACCATTCCATCTCTCTGTTAACAAAATGATCCAACATAAAATTAGAAAAGGTTCTGTGAGACACTGAGAAAACGAGCCTGCATATGAAATAAACGATTGCAATTGCAAGATATTGGCTCATAGAGAGATGTTGAGCATTATTAGACAAACAATAATATCTTGATTTCCAAATTCAGGGCGTCCTTTCTCTATCTTCTTCTCCAGGGGTCAAATTATCCGTAAGACCATGTGATAACAAGTTCCTTTTTCTTCACCGCCATACTTCTTACTCTTCCACCCTTTGACAACGATAAATTGCAGTTTATTTCAGATTCTAAAATAAATTTAATGGCTAAAAGTCGCATATTGTTCAGTGTCCTCTAATCAATGACCATCAGCCATAGCAAATTACAACTATACCTGGAGGGTCAATTATCTATTGGCTTGAGCTTTGTAAGTTTCTCCTTATCAAACTTGCTACATGTTGTGCAACCCATACTGAGCCAGCTTCAGTGCAAGAGAAATTATGAGTATGGCCTTCACGATCAATCGATAGAGAAATGCCAGGTACTTGCTTTGAAATCTGTATAAATAAAAACTTGAGTTCATCACTTAGCAGTCAATAGGCAATAAAACACCAATGGAAAGCAGAAAGACAATTGTATGATAGCTAATTGCCAAATGTATTCAGCTCTGTGAAGCTGGAAATAGATAGCAGGTTCAACTTTATATTATGAAGCATGAATACAGCTAAGAGTCCAAGACAGCACTCAAAAAAACATGTGATTGCAATCTTTCACCAGCGCAACCTGGATGACACATCTTGTGTTTAGAATTAATTCATAAAGCTTAAGATCACTAGAAATCCATGTTCTTTACAGTTATAATGGTAACTTCCAATTTGAGAATGATGGTATTTTACTAGTACTGGATTGAGAACTAAAAAGGGATATGTAATATAGGTCATATATGATTTCACAATCCCATAGGCAGTCAAAGGTGCGAGAGATCCAGCCGATGAAACTTCGACGTGCCTATTTAGCTCATAAAAGATTGCCATGCTAGCATAGTTCTATTGTGATTATAGACAACAGCTACCGGAAAAAGTATCCTTTTGGTACCAGCCCAATATCCATAACGATTTGGAACAGTTGTGAGTTAATGTTTCAGAATTGACACATAACTTATGGGTTAATGTTTCAGAATTGATACATAACTATGTGTGTTACCAGGGGTACTCTTTGAATTGGCAGGGTAAAAGTGTCCAATCCGCATAGGTGACCAAATCTTTTATTTTTCTTAATGTTGGTAAAATAACTAAATCTGATCCAAATCTTTAAAAGTGCAGAAGGCAATTCATACAGCAAAGTAAGCGTTAGAAGGGTAAAAATGAGAAACTTGCTACGGCATAACAGCTTAAATACATAGCAAATATTCCACATGTTTAGCCATCAACTGGATATGTGGCCTATGACATTGACAAAATTTACTTGCAACGAAGTAACCAACAAAAACAAAATCATTAAGTCCACCACTTACCTCCTCAAACATTTTTAGGGGACCCCAGTGATCATCATGACCAAACAAAAATGTGATTTTATCTCGGTTTTCTCGCATAAATGACCAATCTGGTGTTTCTGAAAGCTAGTATTGAAAATCCATTGTTAGAAGGAACTGCATGCCTGAGTGGATAAAAAGATGGATTCTCATTGATATCTGATAGCAGAATATTCACGTGTCCAATACATATGTGCCGAACGTGAGATAGCGGCTTGTTTTCCTTAACTGCATTGACTTGTTTCTATTTCAGTTACCACTCAATAACATCCTCATCATGTACCAGCTCTGGAAGTAGTAGTTAGATGTTTCTGTCATTTTTAATTCCTGTTGCTGTAGGTCGGGGATCCACCAACGTGATCAACTTAAATTCCTTGATGATAGCAAGAATTTAAGAAAACTGTCGAAGAAGGGAAGAAGACAGGAGGAAGCAATTCCGATAATACACGATGTTTTTATTCATGCTCTAACAGTCTTTAAATACAAAAGTCTGTCCTGAATTTGTGGAACTCCCACAACTAAAAACAAGAAATAACGTTGATGGATTTCCCACCTACAACTGGAAATCAAAAGCAATAGAAAATCAAACCATTACTCCTTACAAGCCACTACACGTTGAGGAGCATGATCTTCTGCATATTATTAGGAACAAGGAAAAAATGGGCTGCTCCAAAAACCAAGTCTGAGAGATCGTGTGAGAGAGGGCGGCTGAGATAAAGTCCAAAGACCAAGTCAGAGAGATCGTGTGAGAGAGAGCTTCAGGTTGCTAGTACGAGGAAATTTCTGCTATCAGTCCATCCGCCCTACAAGGTCCTTGTCCTCAAGGACAAAAGTTGGGTACGTCTTCGAAAACCGTCTGAGATTTTCCCACGTTGCATCCACTTCCGAAGTACCCACCCACTTAACAAGAACTTCAGTCACTGGTCTGTATCGTCCTTTCTGGGTAACATGCTTCTCCAGTATTTTCCCAAGAGTGGGTAACATTATGGAGTCATCAGTAATAGGAGGCAAAGTAGAGACAGGCAGTGGTCTATCACCAAGATGTTTCCGCAAAACGCTGACATGGAACACATTGTGTATTTTGGCATCTTCAGGTAGACGAAGACGATAAGCAACAGAGCTAATTGTCTCCAAAATTTCAAACGGCCCATAAAAACGAGGGGAGAGTTTAAGAGAGTTGCGAAAAGCAATCGAAGTCTGTCTATAGGGCTGTAACTTCAAGTACACATAATCACCCACTTGGAACTCCACTTCTCTTCTATGTTTATCAGCTTGAACTTTCATTCGCTCTTGGGCTAACTACAAGTTCCTTTTTAAATCACGGAGGACAACGGCACGGTCTTTGAGATAAGCAGCCACCTGCGTTGTGCCCGGAACATATTGACTTATGGTAGGCGGCGGCCTCCCATACACTACTTCAAAAGGAGATATTTTTGTAGCTGAGTGCTTACTCGTATTATAACTCAATTCAGCCCAAGGTAGCCATTCACTCCATTTCCGTTGTTTTTCTCCTGCAAAACATCGCAAATATTGTTCCAAAATCCTGTTAAGGACTTCGGTTTGTCCGTCACTTTGGGGGTGATAATTGGACCTCATCTTGAGTTCAGTGCCCTGCAATTTAAACAATTGAGACCAAAATAGACTTACAAAAACCTTGTCACGATCACTAACGATGGAGCGTGGGATCCCATGGAGTTTGACGATGTGGTTGATGAATTCGACGGCAACAGTGATGGCAGTAAAAGGAAGACGTAAAGGAACCAGGTGACAGTATTTAGAGAGACGATCAACCACCAGGTCCACCACTAGTATGACTGTATAACCATGGGATGGAGGCAGTCCTTCAATGAAATCCATCGATATATCTGTCCAAACCGTCTCCGGAATAGGGAGAGGATGCATGAGTCCTACAAGCTTCAATGTTTCATATTTATTCTGTTGACAGATAACACAAGTCTGAATAAACTCCTTCACCATTCTATTCAATCCTGGCCATTGGAAAGTTTGATGAATTTTTTAGATAGTCTTTTCATACCCGAAATGCCCTCCCAACGGTGAAGAATGAAATTCTTTTAAGACCAAAGGGATTAAAAAGCTATGAGGACTTAGGAAAATTTTTCCATTCAAAAAATAAACGCCATCTTTCACCTGGAAATCTTACACAGTGGATTTTTGTTGAGAGATGTTTTATAGAATGAGTCCTCTCTAACTTCTGCTTGTAATTTCTTCCACCAATCAGCTATTTGAAGGGATATAGCAGTCATCTGGAATTCTCCCAAGCGAGATAAAGCATCTGGACCTTGGTTATCTTGACCCCTCCGATATTCTATTTTATAATCATATCCCATAAGTTTCGGTAACCATCTCGCCTGAGCAGGAGTCGTGATTCGTTGCTCTAAGAGAAACTTGAGACTTTTCTGATCCGTTCGAACAATGAATGGTCGACCAAGGAGATAAGGACACCATTTTCGGATCGCCTTCACGATTGCCAACATCTCTTTCTCGTATGTAGAAAGGTTCAATGCGACTCCTTTTAATGCTTTGCTATAATAGGCTACTGCTCTTTGATTTTGTGACAAGATAGCTCTTATCCCTGTTCCGCTTGCATCACTTTCAACAATAAATTGTTGAGTGAAGTCTAGTAGAGCTAAAATGGGAGGAGATGACAAACTCTACTCTCCAAAGTTCAAATATAGAGGTTTCTCAACAGAACTCTCGCCAAACTCATGAACATAAAGATGAAAATCTTTTTGGCCACGACAATAACTCTCACCTGGGGAACGCCTCTCTCCAAAACATTTTACCTACTCACAACCAACACAATCTTAAGCTTCAGTTTCCAAAGTTCGATGGTACAGATGCATAGAGGTGGGTGTACAAAGCAGAGCAGTATTTCAAATTCAAAGGTATTGCAGCTAAACATCATGTTGACCTTGCCTCATTTCATTTGGAGGGAATCGCCTTGCAATGGCACCGATGGTATGAAAAATTTCAAGGACATGTGATATGGGAGGAATTTACAAAGGCACTTCTTATCAGATTTGGACCGACTAATTACGAAGATCCTTAAGAAGCAATCACTTACCTCAAACAAACCTCTACTGTTATCACTTATCAGGAAGAATTTGAGAAACTTTCTCATCGTATTGATAACTTGCCCCAATCTTTTTTAGTGGGATGTTTCATTGCAGGGCTCAAAGATGAGATTTGGATAGACGTGAAGATTAAACAACCACGACGATTGACTGACGCCATTGGAGTAGCAAAATTGGTTGAAGAGAAGCTGAACTAGCAGAAGAAAAATATAAACAGCAATAAACTCATTTGGACCAACAATAGCATCGTGCAACCCAGCATTTTGGGACCTCCACCTGCTGCCAAAACCACCAACAATCAACCCCCTTTTCATAGAATTTCCAGTCAAGAGGCAAAGGAGAGAAGAGATAAAGGATTATGTTATTATTGTGATGAACGGTACAGCCCAGGCCATCGCTGCCAAAAATCTCAACTCTTCGCTATTGAAGATAGTTTGGAGCATAAATTGAGGAGACAAACCAGCTAGAATTTTCAGAAGTGGTACCGGACGATACAGGCTAGTGACTGAAGTTCTTGTTAAATAGGCTAGCATTTCGAAAGTGGATGCAACGTGGGAAAATCTCAGACAGTTTTCAAAAGCGTACCCAACTTTTGTCCTTGAGGACAAGGACCTTGTAGGGCGGATGGACTGATAGCAGAAATCTCCTCGTACTAGCAACCTACAGCTCTCTCTCACACGATCTCTCTGACTTGGTCTTTGGACTTTATCTCAGCAGCCCTCTCTCACACAATCTCTCAGACTTGGTTTTTGGAGCAGCCCATTTTTTCCTTGTTCCTAATAATATGCAGAAGATCATGCTACTCAACGTGTAGCGGCTTGTAAGGAGTAATGGCTTGATTTTCTATTGCTTTTGATTTCCAGTTGTAAGTGGGAAATCCACCAACATTATTTATTGTTTTTAGTTGTGAGAGTTTCACATATTCAGGACAGACTTTTGTATTTAAAGGCTGTTAGAGCATGAATAAAAGCATCGCGTATTATCAGAATTGTTTCCTCCTGTCTTCTTCCCTTCTTCGACAGTTTTCTTAAATTCTTGCTATCAATATCAAGTAGTAGATATTAACTTCTTATTTCAAGTTTACCAATGTATAACGAAACTTTAAAACATGGAGGCAACACACTGTGAGATGATCTTAAAAGGGTGCAGAAAGTGGTCAATGGATGAACCTACTTAAAGCTAAGGGATAGAAATCAGTCTTGCAGAATCTTTATAAGCAAACAAAGATTACCTCTTTGAACTCTGTCATCGCAAGAAACATCACATTTCGTAAAATATGGTACTGCATGCAAGTGGATTAGAAAGTTTATTATCCGTATCGAATGGCTAATGTTGACACTGTACAGAAGATTAACAATGCTCAGAAATCATATCAAAAGTCTTCTGCAGGGAATTCTACCAGATTGGTGTAGCCACATACACAATTATACCTTGCAATAAGACATAAAATCTTTTACCTATGATAAGAAACGTCATACCTTCACCAACTGACTACAAGCAGCCTCAATAGCAGTGTCAGACAATGGTCTTGCTATCAAAGTTAGAATAACCTGTCTTAAAACCGACCGAGGTAGCAAACCCAACAATGCTACAGTGTAGCTGATCAACATAGAGAGAATCATGGATCTGAAAACAAATTGCCATGGTAAAACCAATATTCCCTGCTATATAATGATGGCAAAAGACACAGGACCAGGAGTCCTTCAGTGCCATGTGAACCTCAACAAGGAATTGACAACATTGAGATTTTATCAAGATATTCTGGAGCACAAAAATGTCATCTCGGTGAAGAGTTAACAACAGTGAGAAATTGCAGCTTCATAAGATAAGATCTACCAACCTACATTTAAAAATTAACCAAAACCCATAGGTATCCATCTAAATAACAAGGACTTTGAGAACATTGGAAAGCATAAGACTGTGACATTTAGTGGTATAGAAGTGTATAAAAAACAAAACAGTAAGAACTAAGTCATGCAAAATATGGGAGGAGTGGAGCTAAATGTCATGTTTTCATAATGATGAAAAAGATATCGAACTTTACGCTGAAATCTTCTCAATAATAGATTGCCACAAGGATTCCGGATTCAGCATTAAAAATGGATATAGTGCTAGACAATAATTCACCTACGAAGACACAAATTCATATTAGGAGCATTCCATTCTAAGTCAAAGATACGTAAGAATTGAAATTGGACCCAGATGTCACTACCTTCTCCTGACATCTTCTTAATGTTTCAATAGCCATATAGGCGCCAATAGAATGTCCAACCTTAAATGAGAAAATAACTCTATGTGAAGAAAATTACTAGTAGAAAACAATAACCACTACTGTTATTTGGAAGATGCAAGTTCAACCAGACAAAACTCTTTTTTGAAGTTGAAGTTAGAGCTCTACCAAACAAAAATGTCAAATTCTAACATATTAACGAAAAAAGGTAATATGGTAGTTTCCTTATAGACCTTAGCTAAGTGGTAGATACATTATTATATACTAACAATTTGATCAATATGTTCATAAAGACTTATCATTTTTTATAACATTGAAGAAAAGGCTTAGGCACGTAACCACATTGAGAAAAACATCAATTAAGAACCTTCCAACATTAGCTCCCAGGCTTCTAATTGAGAATAGATTCACATAACATTTACAATGTAAACCAATTAACAAAAGATGGTAGACACACCAGTACAACAGGAACCTCAGAATTAGATAGTTGATCTTTGATGAAGTTCACCTGCAAAATAACAAAATAAGAAATTCATAAAATCTGTGTTTTACCTAATAAAATCATTCTCAAAACACATTAATAGCAAATGAATAATATCTTCATTGAGCATTAGTCGAAATGCTAAAGATTTTACAGCATTTTTAAGTTGCAATAGTTAACTGTAAAATTAAAAGGAATCTCCAACTCCTAATTTAGGTAGACACATAAACCCAAAAACGCAAAGAAAAGGATAGATGTACCTTGTGGTCAATTTGTTCTTGCAATGAGAACAACTTTCCAGACTCCCAATCCTAAGATAATAAATGCTACAGTCGAAGCTCAAGTAACAACACCAAAAAGAAAAGAAAAAAAAAAGGAGAAAGATACTCACTTTTTTGGTATGTGATATGTGGGAAATGGCTGTAATGGACGCAATTCCTCCAAGCATCTCGTAGAGAGATTCCAAAAAATCCTTGTAGAATGCAATGACTCCTGTTCACCACCCACTAACTCCCTAATCAGAGATTACCAAATTACCAAAAAAAAAAACATCATCATCGAAAAAAGAAAACAAACCTGGATTTCCAGGAATAAGCAGAACATGTAGCTTTGGATCATCGGCCCGTATCTCTAACAACTCAGTCGTGTAACTGATAGTCGTATCGTATGTGCAAATTAAATTACAGCAACGAGACCCAAAAAGAAAAGATAGGGGGGAAGAAGAAGAATAAATGCATAGGTGTACCTGGAGACGTTACAGAAGCGAGAATTAACAGGCCTTTTGACTTGAGAAAGCAATCTCTTTTCACTCATTCTACTGCTCATCCTTATGCAGGTTTCACCTCTAGACAGACCCAAACAATAATAATAGAGTGAACAACATCTTTTATTCTGCCGATACATCAAATATATAGAGAATTAGATGTTGCAAACAGGAATTGGTACGTGTCGGCATGCAAGACGAGGACAAGGCATGGCACTACCTCTGCGGGAAATGCAAGTCCAACCATACTTTGTAACTATCTTAGTCTTCTTGCATTATTCTGTTTGGATGTGGTCAGGGTATGCTTGTAAAGAGACGCCGTTCCATTCCATAACTTCCATCCATGTTTGCAGTAGTTGCGAAGAGGGTAGGTCAACCAGAGAAAACTTTTAAGAGATTCAACCAACAAATGCAATGTCACTGTTTAATCATCATAGGTTAGGGTATCTATCAGAAAGAAAAAAAAAAAAAACATAATAGATTAAGGTAGGATACAACCACCGAAGGCCAAGGAGTTTATCCCATTTGAAGTATATATTAAAAGCACACATTAGTCATGTCTCCAAACTCTCTTTTCTGACGCGACTTTTGTCTCAACCAATTTTGTTGCACCACTCTTCTTTCATTCTCTTCTTTGACGGGGCTTTTCCTCTATCTTGCTGTCTTCTCTAACGTCGTTTATGTCTCCCTATCGCTCTCTTCTACGTGTCACATCTCTTTCTCCTGTACCACGTGGAGAAATTAGGGTCATTTACGCTGCATATAGTTGCTATTTTTTATGTGAAAATAGAACGAATTAAAAATTTAGAAACAGAACAGAGAGACAGTTAAATGTTTGGTTGTGATGGACAAAACAGATAAAACTGTCTCTATCTAGAAGACAGAAATATATTTAATTGCAGTTGACAGAACATAAAAAACAGTGTCAATAACTAAATTATCCATGTAATATAATATGATTGAAAATATGTAATTCATTGATTATTTTAAAACAAATGATTTCTATTAGTAAAAAAATTAAATAATAATAATAATAACAATAAAAAAATAATTTCGTATAATAATAATAATAGAAAAAGAGGAAGAAAATTAATAATAATAAGGAATTTAATAATCACAATAATAATAAAAAAAATTAATTATGTATAATAATGATAATAAGAATAATAATAAGAAAATTAATCTTGTATAATAATAATAATAACAGC
>JANJEY010000004.1:55464112-55475309 GCA_024703695.1 Erythroxylum cataractarum | reverse complement strand
TTGCATGCATCATCAGACTAGGCTAGTCTTAAGATCAATTCTACACTGGTCCCTTGAGAGTCGACCCGAGGTTGCACCCTGTGTTGCAATTCTTGGTATAAATTGATTTTGACCGATTTCCAATGATCAATCTTAGGATTGAACGATAAGCCGCGATCAGCTGCCCCTTTTAACAAGAAGGCACGACACTTCGAGCAAAGAAAGAACAAAATAAGAAGAGAGGAAGAAGAGGATGTTCAGTGGAGGAGATGAAGAGAAGAAAAGAAAGGTAAGCTTAGGGATTTCGAATTTTTAGGGCTCCTAGCATGATTTTTGCATGGATTTATGAAGAAAAAGGTGAAAAAGCTTGAAAGCTTCCTTTGGAACCTAAGAAATTTCAAAAATGGAGGAGAAATGAGGTAAGAGAAAATATTGAGTTTTGAGTTTTTCTTAAATTTTTTGTTTAGAATCATGGAAAATGGTATGAGTTTGTGGATTATGAAGTCAATTTTGGTGAATGCTTTGTTTAATTGGTTCAATTTTGGATAATTGTGAATTAGGATTATGCCCAATTTTTGGGATTTGGAGATTTTTGAAGTTTTTGAGTTAGATAGCTTGATTATATGAGGAATTAGTGTTTCTTAAGCTCAATTTGAGTAATTATGTTATTTATGATGTTGAATTTGAGTGAATTTGGTTTAGGGAATTTTAAATTGGAGGAAAGAAGAAAAGCTTTGGAAAATTGGAGCTAGGGACAAGCTTCTAGCATCGATTCGAGGTGGGTAGTATGTTTATTTATTGAATTTTAAGCTAAGATGTGTTTTTAAAAATTCAAGAAGCAAATTTTTGATAAATTAATGTTTATATAAATGTTTGAAAATTATGATATTCAAAGGATTAATTTCAATGCTTTCGGAATGTTTTTAAGAAAATACGAGATTTATTAAAATCATGTTTTTGAATTATTTGAAAAATTTGAACAATGTGCTTTAAGAATTTGTATACGTTTGATTTATGGTTTAAAGAAATAAATTGCATTCATTGTCATGATTTTGATTGATATGTGTTTAAATTTATGAATTGAGATTGAATATGTTTTGCTATATGACTTGATGTGATATGTGGAATTGTGAATGTGTCAAGTTTTGACATGATATGATATGCAAAATTTTGAAAATCAAGATTTCGAAATGTGCCTTCGGGCAATCCGAAATTTTGTTTTCGATTATATGTTTATGTGGGTTTGGTCAGATCCCATAAGTGGGACGAGTGTGCACTTGTCTGTTTTTAAAGCCTTCTCCTGGCTGCCCGCTAGTGGCACTGGAGTTCCGATCTCGGACTCCCATTAGTCACGGCTACACCGGACCGCGATGCGGGAAGATGTAGTATGTTCCGTTCACGGCTGCACAGGACCGTTATGCGGAAATGTGCAGTACGTTTTGTTTTGGACCGAACCAAACCATTTGATGTGTTATATGTTTTTGTTTTGTTTATATATGTGTGCATTCATATTTGGAGTTTGTTTATGAATTGTGAAAGTTTGAGAAATTTGTGATTTGAGAAAGTGAGTTTCAATCATGAAATTTTAGAAATTGTTAAAATTGTTTTGGAAAATGAAAGTTGAAAATAATAAGCTTTTGATGAATTTCATATTGTAAAATGTTTTGAATGAAAAATGAGTTTTGGAAAAATGTTTTTGCTTATGGTTCAATTTATAAACTTATTATCCATGAGCTTTGTGCTCACCCCCCCTTTCATCCCTATCTTCAGGTTTCGAGCAGGAGATCGGATGGAAGAAAGTCAAGCCATCTGTCCGTTTTGCATTTTGTATTTTTCGTATATTTGGATTTTGGGTTTCTGGATTGTGAATGGCTTGTAAAGCCATTAGGGTTTTGTAAGAGATTAATTTATAGTATGTATGGAATGTGAAATTGTATAAGAGCTTGTGTATGTTTATGATATGATTGGAAATTGCATATGATTGATTTTGAAATATGGATGATTCTGATTTAGGATTGAGGCTTATTGAAGTGTTTTTGAAGTAGGATTGCGTTTGTCTATGCTGAGATCCCGGACGAAGGGTCCGGTGGATTTTGATGATTGTATGATTGATTTAGATATATTTTAGAAGTGTGTTTTAAACACTTTGCAGGTTTGGGTTAGTCAAAATGCAGTCGTTATGCTGCTGAAATTTTGTTAGATAATAAGTTGAAAAAGAATAAAAATAAGATTTAGATGTTTAAAAGATGGTTTATGGGACTTATATGATTGTTAAGAAGATTACTATGAATTGAGATGTTTTGAATGAGATCGACTAAAGATGTAAGAAATGAGAAAGAAAGAAATAAGATTAAGAAAGAAAAAAAAATTATACAGGATTTAGAATGTCTTAAGGTTTCCAACGCGACGTTTTTCTAAAGTGTGTTATTTTCGGATGTCGGATCCGCTTTCATTTTTTCTCAGAATTCGATTTGCTTCGATTCGTTAGTTTTTGTGCCGCTTTCATATTAGTTTTCGCTTTGACTTGTTTCGTTTGGATTTCGTTTGCTTGCAGCCCATGTTCGGTTATCTTCCGTTCTTTCGGATTTGAGTTCGCCTTATGTTTCGCTTCTTTACTTTGACTCGATTCATATTCATTTAGTTTTCATATTCTAATTATCTTATTTGAATTCGCTTTGATTTCGGTAATTTTCATCTTCGTTTTTCGGTTGGGATCCGGTTCCGAGATCGGCCCCTAACATTAACTTTTTTATTTTTGTATATCCCACTTAAAATGCTATTATCTTTTATAGTAAGGAAATTGAGTAAGAACTTTCTCCCTGGTTCCTATTATCTTCCTCAATTGCTATAGAGAGTTCACAAAGTGTTCCTTCACGTTTTCCTTTTTCAAACCTTGTTGTTAATTCTCCTAAATTGACCTCCACTTTCAAAATGAACTCACTATTTCAATGCTCTAACTCAAGATATGTTATTTCCCTCCCTTCATTTTCAAACCTTATGGCTACCACATCTAAATTGAACTCCCCTACCATTCCTTCTCTGTTTACACTACCTGACGAACCACATAACTAAAGCCAACTTACCTCATCCCTCACATCCTCTTCCTCTACCCTTAAAGAATTCTATAAAGGCCAATAGCGTAATGCATCTCTAAAAAAGAGATCCTAGTCCCAGGTAATAGGGGACTCGACACCAAACTTAAAGTTCTCTTATGGTCCTTAACCTCTTAAACAAGAACATACCATTTTCTCTCTTTTTTTAGAAGTGCTTCAAGAAGGAGCATTGAGATCATCTTATTCCCTCGTTACATACTTTTCTGATAAGAGAGTCTTCTGCTTTATTATGAAAGTTTGGTCACAAGGATAATGAAAGAATAATGGTTTAGAAGTTGTATTGACAAATTAGGAAGAATTCTTTATTTTTTAGGTATCAAAAATGAAACTTATTCCTTAAAGGTCGTTTATAAAGTCCTTGACACGTTAGCAAAATGTAACATTTCGTTTCTATTCTAAGGGGTAAAACCCTAGACTTCTGTAATTGAGACAATAACAATGAGAGATTAGAAAAATATATTTCATGCTCATGCATAATGTAGCATACACACACACGCGAATATTGATTTTTGCACACTAAAATGATTGTATATGCATTCATTGATATTTTTCGAGTATAATTGATCTATAAATGTGATTATATTTAAAATTGTGAATTATATGTGTTAAAAATTGATTTGGAGAATATAATTATTGACTCAAAATTTTGGTGAAAATATGAAAAAAAAAATTAATGGTATTTTTGAACTAGAAAAAATGTCAAGTAACAGAACAATTGATAAATAGTAGTAAAAATAAAAGTCAAATTGCAATGGAAATTTTTTATAAATAACTTTGGGATTTAATGATATATGTCATTGAAAATTGGAAGACAATTGGAGTAAAAATTGTAGACAAATGAACTAGTTACATAAAAGGCCAAGAAGAGACCATAGGAAAGTGACATGCATCTCATGCCATAACCCACGAAATTGTTCAAAGTGAAAGAACATCTCATTTTTAATTATCTTTCACTTTATTCCATTGCTCTCACCTCTTGTAATTTTCTCTTCTCATCTTCTTCAATAATCTTCATCTACGATACTTACTTCTCACCCATCAACGTTGAAGCTTACTTCCACCTTACATTTGGTACTATTGTTTTGTTGTCTTCTACATTTCTTACTAAAGACCTAACCCTACCACCCTTGAATGATGATGCATGTGTGAGAGAAGAAAGATAAGGTTAAGAGAGATCTTGAAGAGTTTGAAGATCTTGAAGCTAAATAAAGTAAGTTAAACTTTGTTCTTCATGGGTTGTCTAAATAGAAGCACATATGATGATAGTTCGTGATAAAATGATAATGGTATTTAAAGTGTATTGAAAAAATGCTAGCTATAACATTTTCCACTGATTATGCATCTGTAATTTAGCCATAACTTCTTTTGTAGATATCCAAATGAAATGATTTTTTATTTGAATTAAATTAGAGATATGTGGATACATTTTTCATGAAGACATCAAATCTAAATTCTATCTTTAGGAGTTTCAAATTTTAACTTGAAGTTGAGTACTGGGTGTAGAAAGTTGATGATGAATCTGTATACTTTTTATGTGGTTATGCAATTGCAATGAGGTTTGACTTGAATTAAACTAGAGGTGTTTAGCTACATTTCTTGTGAAGGAAGTGATGTGCAACTTTGGCTTGAAGAATCCCAAATGTTGACTTGAATATGGCAATGTGGGTAGGAATGAATAGTGCACCTTTAGTGGCACTAAAGTTGAATATGTGATCTGAAACTTTGAAAATTTTTCTAGGTTGATTTAGGCTGATTTTGCTAAGTTGGTCTTCATGAAAGTTGTATCTCTTCTTGATAGCTTTCTATTGCCATAAAATGTGCTATTTTTCGACAGGGGAATTGATAGTTATGAGTAATTGAAATGTGGATATGGTTTAGTTGAAAATTGACAATCTTTAACAGGGCAGCCACAATTATGTAAGAATTTGACCTATTTAGAGGTAGAGTTTGCTTTTAAGTTCTTCATAAGAATTGTAGAATGTGTTTTGATCTTTCTATTGGTATAAAATATGGAATTTTTGGACAATGGGATAGGAAATTATGATTTTTAGAAATTAGGTTACTGTTTAGGATGATACTTATTTGGGCAGTAACTTTGATTGGGATTTTGATACCTTTAGAGGTGAAATTGGGTTTCAAACCTTTATAGAAATTGTATAGCTTTCTGAGAGCTTTCCATAGATACCAAATTTGTCAAATTTGGACTCCTAAGTGAAAAGTTATGTATGTTGGAAGAAGAGGGAAAATAAGTGGAAAAAAAATGGTTAAGAGGGTCTCGCGATCGCGAGCCGCTCATGATCGCAAGCCACTCCTTGGGGGAGAGCCGAGCCGCGCCTACTGGCTCAGTTGCCCCTCTTCCACTCTCTTTTGTTTATAACTTATCCATCTGACTTTCGATTGACCCGATTTTTGAAGCGTTGGATTCATAAGAGAATCCTCTACCTCTCCATGAACATTTGTGAATTTTGAGATTAAATTGAAAAAGATTGATGGAATCAAAGTGAGAGGATCGATTAATAAGAGTATGAGGTGATTATGTTCTGAACATACTTCAATATTTTAGCAATATCTTGACATATAGATATCCAAATTGAGTAATTTTGGTGTCTATAGATTCCTGACTCCTAGGAAATCATTTTTATTAAAGATAGGTTGCCTAGGTTACCTTATGATGACTATCTTATTGATCGGAAACAGTAGATCCGAAAGTGTGTGTTTTAGAAAATTGAAATGAGTGTATGAGCAATTAAATTGCGAGTTTAATGGTCTTAGTCTGGCTTTAAACCTAGGAATAAATGAGTTTTGATATGAGAATAGTTTTGTGATGAAATGTAAGGAATGATACCGGGATTGTCATAAACATGCATTATACATATTTCATTTCAGTCATGTGCATTATTAAACACTTATGATTTTACAAATTGTGACGTATGTGTATCTTGCATAAATGAGTTGTGCAGGCTAAATGTCCGCATTTAGGCGTTTTCAAACACTAAAAATAAATTCTAATTTGGAGCGTACTGTGAGTAAATCGAGATGGTCTCATTTTATTGTTGGTTTTGTTTCATTATTTATAAATTGATTACTGAATGTGATTGATTATTGGGTTCTGGACAGGAGGTCTGATGATTGTGATACCGGGTTGTGATATTGAAGTGCTACTTGAATGTGAATTGGATGACCTATGTGTATTTAATGTGATTGAAAAATGTGTTTAGAATGTGCTTTATATGTGATAAGTGTCGGACTACGGTTTGATAACAAATGGGTTTTGAATGTGAAATTGCATATGTATGAGATATGTTTCTCAACTCCACTGTTGAGTGTCGGACTATGGTATGATGACATGTGAAAGTGAGTGTATGGAATTGATTCATTTCATTGCATAAGTGTATGAAATATAATGGCTGTTGTGACCAAAGTAGCCACCGATCAGAGCTTTAAGCTTAACGAGTGAAAATGGGCTTCGAGCTAATAAGTGATTCAGAGCCTCAGCCAGTATCCTCCAAATGGATAAAGGGCAATTATTAATGAGCCCTACATGGAACAGTATAGGCACTCGGTCACAATAAGATAACAAATAAAAAGTGAGTCTCATGTGTATTGCATATGCATAGTATGAATGATTAAGTCTATCGAATGTGAATAATGTGAATGTGAATGTGGAATGTGTGAGTTATGTGTTATGTGACTCGGTGAGCCATTGATGATGGTCACTCACTGAGTTCGCAAAACTCACCCAAAATTTGTAATTATTTTTCAAGATTTGAAGAATACCCCGTTAGGTAAACGGGAGTATAATTACTGCAAACAAGGGAAAGCTAGAAGTCACGATCAGTTCGCGTCTGCCTTGTGTCTTTTTCTTTTCGCACTGAATTGTATTTTCTGCAAAGTATTATATTTAGTGTATTTGAATATATTTGGTGTGTATAACTTACAGATTGGAAAAAGGTTTGCAAAAGAGATTGATCATAGTGTAATGTAATTAGTTTTTGGAATGTGCAAATCAAAATTCTAGCTTAAGAAAAAAAAAATTATATTGAGTTTTTGACTAAGTGATGTAGCACGCCACCCTTGCGGGGCACAGACTCGGATATCACCATCGATGTTAGGTTCGGGTCATGCGGGAGTGGGGTATTACAAGATTTTGTTGGATATTATTTTTGTCACACAAGGATGAGTCTTTTAAATGTTTTAAAGTTCTTTCCAAAAAGTTACATAATAAAAAAGGAGTTTCTGTTGCTGGAATTAGAAGTGATATTGGTGGTGAATTCGAAAAAAAAAATCAGAATATTCTATGAAGAGAATGGATTTTTTCATAATTTCTCTGCTCCTAGAACTCCACAACAGAATGGAGTTGTAGAAAGAAACAATAGAACGATTCAGGAAATGGCAAGAACCATGTTGTGTGAAATGAATCTTCCTAAATATTTCTAGGCAGAAGCCGTAAATACAACTTGTTATATTCAAAATAGAATACTTCTGTGACCATGGTTGAATAAATCTCCACATGAGTTATGGAAAGGAAGGAAGCCTAATATTTCTTACTTCCATCCATTTGGTTACAATTGTACTATATTGAAAACAAAAAAAAACTTTGGATAAATTTGATTTTAAGATCTATTCTGGAATTTTTCTAGGATATTCATTATCTTCTAAAGCTTATAGGTCTTATAATCTTGCTTCTAAATCTGTTGAAGAATCCATTCATGTCAAATTTGATGATGGTTCTCAACCAGATAGAAGTAATGATACTGATATGAAACCCTATTAGTACCCTTAGTTGATAGTGTAGAAGTGTCACCATCAGATGTACCTCTAGATAAAGTAGAAGATATTTTTGGAAAACTTAGTCTGAAAAAGGACTGGAAATATAAATCTGCTCACCCAAAAAATCTGATTATAGGAGAAACTTCAGAAGATGTGAGAACTAGGTTTAAATTCAGAAGATAAGCAAATGTAGCTTTTATTTCTGAAATAGAGCCTAAGAAAATTGATGAAGCTCTTCAGGATGAAGCTTGGATTTTATCCATGCAAGAGGAGTTGATCCAATTTACTAGGAATAAAGTTTGGTCTTTAGTTCCTAGACTTTCTAAAAAATCTATCATAGGAACTAGATGGGTTTTTAAAAATAAACTAGACGAGTCAGGTAGAGTGAGTCGTAAAAAAGCTAGATTAGTAGTTCAAGGCTATAATCAACAAGAAGGAATAGACTATTATGAAACTTATGCTCCTGTAGCTAGATTAAAAGCTATTAGGATTTTGCTTGCATATGCTATTTGTCATGATATAAAAATATTTCAAATGGATGTGAAAAGTGCCTTTTTGAATGGTTTTATAAATGAAGAGGTTTATGTAAAGCAACCTCCTGGTTTTGAAGATTCTAAGAAACCAGATTATGTCTATAAACTTCATAAAACTTTGTATGGATTGAAACAAGCTCCTCGAGCTTGGTATGATCGTTTAAGTTCTTTTTTGATTGAAAATGGTTTTAGTAAAGGACATGTAGATAAGAATTTATTTAGAAAGTGTATTAAGAATGATTTCATCATAGTACAGATATATATTGATGATATTATCTTTGGTGCAACGTCTAAGAAGCTATGTTCTAGTTTTGAGAATTTGATGAAAAGTGAATTTGAAATGAGCATGACGGGTGAATTAAAATTCTTTCTTGGTTTATAAATTAAGCAAACCGAAGAAAAGATTTTTATTCATCAACAGAAGTATATCAAAGAACTGTTGGTTAAATATGGAATGGAAAAAGTGAAACTTATATCTACTTCTATGCATCCTTCAAACCTTTTATCTAAGGATGAAACAGGTAAGAAGGTTGATCAAACCCTTTTAGAGGTATTATTGGTTCTTTACTTGATTTTACAGCAAGTAGACCTGATATTTTGTTTAGAGTTTGTTTGTGTGCTAGATTTCAAGCAGATCATAGAGAATCTCACTATATTACTGTTTAAAGAATTTTGAGATATCTTTCAGGTTCTACTAATCTTTGCTTAATGTGTGAGAAAGATAAACATTTCAGGTTAATTGGCTACTGTGATGCTGATTACACTGGAGACAGGATTGATAGAAAGAGCACAAGTGGAAATTGTCACTTTCTTGGCCATAATCTAGTTTCTTGGTCAAGTAAGAGGCAAAGCTCAATTACTCTATCTACTGCAGAAGCTGAATATATGTCAGTTGCAAACTATTGCTCATAGCCGTTATGGATCAAGTATCAGTTAGAAGATTATTCAATAAAAGAAGAACAGATCCTAATTTATTGTGACAACACAAGTGCCATCAACCTATCGAAGAATCCAATACAACACTTAAGGATAAAGCATATTGAAGTTAGATATCATTTCCTACGATACTATGTGTAGAAGGGAATCGTGAGTCTACAATTTGTTGAGATGAATTATCAATGGGCAAATATCTTCACTAAGCCTCTTAATGAAGAAAGATTCAGAGAAACCAGACGAAACTTGAATATGGTTGTGATGAGTGACTAATCATCTGACACATCATGACCCAGATGATTTTCTTAGTAAGAAAGATAAAAAGTTGTAAGGTTTTAAGGAAACGGTAACGGTAGGTCACAGATGGTAACTTTTTAAGAAAAGGAGGGAAATCCTCTGAAGGATTTATAATATCACCTACTCTAGAATATTCTTGATATACTCTGAAATCGACTTTTTGCATAACTCTCAACAAAACATTTCATTACTCTATTCTTGATATCAAGTTCTTTTTTTTACATTCTCATTTTCATATACTAACCTCATAACTTTGAGAAAAATACTTGTGTGTTTAGTTCTTATTGTCTACAGATTACAAATGGAGTAGTCTATGATTTACGGAAGGCATGTTGATTTCGACTCCTTGAAGAATAACAAGATGGATATTGAACCAAAAATTGATGTAGTGGGATGGAAAAACTTCTTTCAAGTTCGTGAAACAGTCTACCTGAATGAATTATATGAGTTCTGGAAGAATACAAAAGTAGTAGACAAAACCTTAGTTTCAATGGTGGATAGACTGTCAGTTATTATGACACTAGAGTTAATAGAGAAGGTCAGTGATTGTCCATGTGTTGGAGAAGAGATGTCTCATACCACAAGATGGATTATTAAAAGCAGTGTAGAGAAAGCACAAATCAATCGACAACTCTATGGGAGTATTGATCCAAAGGACAAAAAGGAGGATATAGAATCTATGGGAAAAGCAAGGATTAAGGGGGAGCGTATTGTTAGATGCAACTTAAATGAAAGGATACACCCACAAGGAAGAAAAAACCTTAATCCTTAGAAAGAATGCCGATA
The DNA here is from genome assembly GCA_024703695.1 of Erythroxylum cataractarum. Lineage (NCBI taxonomy): Eukaryota > Viridiplantae > Streptophyta > Magnoliopsida > Malpighiales > Erythroxylaceae > Erythroxylum > Erythroxylum cataractarum. The sequence goes on along the minus strand of JANJEY010000004.1, from coordinate 55,464,898 downwards.
GAAGAAAAGAAGAGTAAATCGTCAGAGGTATCAATGAAAGCTAAGATTATTTCACATAGAGAAGATAGCCAGGTGAAGCAGTCTGTAAAGTAAGTGTTGCTGGAGAGAAAGGGGGAGATGCTTTACTCCGACAAATCCAAACAATCAAGGAAGTCACCAAGACTATTAACCTTGCATCAAAAAGAACTGAAGAAAGGGAAAGGTTTACCTCTTGGTGAAGTTTCTGAAAAGACTGAGAAAGCACCACAGGCTACTAGATCTTTGGTCTCAATTTTGCAAGAACAACCAGCAAAATTGACTAAAGAAATAGAAATTAAGAGGAAGTTAGTGTTTGAGAAGAAGAAACCTGAACAACAACCTCCTTCTAGACTAGTAGAAGAAAGTAAGAAGCAGAAGACCAGTCATAAAAAGAACACCTGACCTGATGTTCAACAAAAGAAAAAACCAGTTGAACACAGACCAGTACAGTATAATCCTTCTCAACCTATCAGAAAAGAGGATTTGAGAATGAAGGTGATTGAAGAATCAGTGCCTGTTAGAAACAGAAGCTCGATAATTATAAGAGAACCTATGAAAAGGTTAGTCAAGGTACAAGTTGAACCAATACTGATCAATAATCTATCAATACATCTTCTCAATCATGAAGAAAGAAGATTATATGGGATTCTGAGAGATGAAAAGTCAGAACCATATCCATTGAAGATATCTAAGGATTGATATACTATTTACCCAGTGACAAATAGAACATTGATCAAGATTGTACCAGACATCTAACCAAGAGCTTCA
>JANJEY010000004.1:55447688-55458827 GCA_024703695.1 Erythroxylum cataractarum | reverse complement strand
GATGTTAGCCTTGTTATACCTAATTTTCACTCTATGATTCAAAACCAATTTGGGGTTAAAATAAAAAGCTTTAGGACGGACAATGTCAGAGACTACTTCAACCAGACTTTGTCACCTTTCTATCAATCACAAGGCATTATCCATGATTCATCATTTAACACACCTCAACAAAACAAGATAGCATAAAGGAAAAATGAGCACTTACTCAACACCACCTGAGCCTTACTCTTTCAAGGGAATGTCCCTAAATCCTATTGGGGGGAGGTAGTTCTTACAGCCGCATACATGATAAATAGGCTTCCATCATATGTGTTAGACAACAAAAGCCACATAGAAATTCTTAATAGCTTCTACCCACACTTTAGAACCTTAAATGGCCTCACACTAAGGGTATTTGGATGCACCGCCTTTGTTCATGTTCATAACCAACATAGAGACAAACTAGACCCTTGAGCCTTCAAATGTGTCTACCTCACTTACTCACCTACTTAAAAGGGATACAAGTGTTATAATTCATCATCTAGGAAATTTTATATCTCTACAGATGTCACCTTCACAAAAAATACACCTTTTTTTCTCCAAGTCCTCTCTTTAGGGGGAGATTTCAATGATGGAAGATAGCACTTTTGAGTCCTTCGAACCACTTAAAACCCTTGACCTTCCTCCTGCTCCACCTCGCAGGGTTGAAACAACTGAGTCTTTTGAACCAATTACATCTGAGTTTCCCAATTCTACTACTGAACCTATGTCATCACATGTCCCAACCAACATTACGCAGGTGTATTCAAGGAGGAAGGTCATTCCAGAACTGATACAAGTCCAAGAATCCAACTCAGACTTTGGAAATGAAATCATGGTAAGATCTGACTCACCTTTACACACACAATTTTTTTAAACCTATTGTTGATAGGAAAGGAACTAGAGAATGCACTAAACGACCATTTTATCTTATATCTTACTATGTTTCTCTTAAGCGTCTGTCACCAACCTACCAAAACTTCATTATGAGTTTAAATATCATTACTATCCCTAACATTGTTTATGAGGCATTGTCAAAAAGTGAATAGAGGGATGCTATGAGCGAGAAGATGAATGCATTGAAAAAAATAACACATGGGAAATTGTTGATAAATTGAAAGGGAAAAGCGTTATTGACTATAAGTGAATTTTCACATGGAAATATAAGGCTGATCGATCTCTCGAGAGATAAAAGCTAGATTGGTGGCCAAAGGGTACACTTAAACCTATGGTATTGATTATCAAGAGACTTTTGCCCATATTGTAAAGATGAACATTGTGAGAATTCTACTATCATTGATTGCCCATTGGCAGCTCCTACAATGTGATGTTAAGAATGCATTTCTCCATGGAGACTTAGATGGAGAAATCTATTTGAACATCCCACCAAGATTTGAGACACGGGTAACAAAGTTTGTAAGCTGAGGAAGATCCTTTATGGGTTAAAACAATCTCCTAGAGCTTGGTTTAGGAGATTTGCAAAAGTCATGAGAGAGTTTGGGTATTAACAAAGCCAAGGTGATCACACTCTCTTCATTAAACATTATGCTGCAGGGAAAGTTACTGCATTTCTAGTCTATGTGGATGATATCATAGTGACTACAAATGATGAATTGAAGCAAAGACTAGTAAAAGAGTATGAGATTAAAAAAAAAAAACTTGAGAAACTAAGGTACTTCCTCAGTACTGAGGTGGCATATTCCACATAAGGGTTTTTTATATCTCAACAGAAATACGTGGCTAATTTGTTGGTAGAAACAGGAAAGATTGGGTATAACTCAGTCTCTACACCAATGGATCCAAACAAGTTAGGGGAAGCTAAAGAAGAACTAATTGTTGATAAAAGGATGTATCAAAGACTAGTTGGTAAACGCATATATCTTGCTCACACTCGGACAAGCATAGCATACTCAATAAGCATGCTCAGTCAATTCATGCATGGTCCAAGAGAGCCTTATCTTCGAGCTGTTTATATGACTATATACTCCTATTTATGACTGTATACTCCTAATTAACAGAAAAATTCTTTCCCACAAAAAAGCGTGTTGAAAAATTAGTAAAGGTAGAGAGAAGTCAAAGCAAGCCACGTTCTTAAAACTATCACTAACTCCTGATGGTATTGTTAGATCATCACATTTTGTTAGTTATTTATCAATTTTTTTTTTATTGTAAACAATATTATTAAAAAAAATGTAAGTTTTATATATGGACGAAAAACAATAGTATAAGGAAGTAAATGATAGTTTTTGAAATTAAGGATTAAATTTAAAAAAAAAAGTCAAGCTGCAAAGAAACCCTTGTAAATATTTGTACTTTAGGATGTTAAAAAACTTGTATTAGCTACATCACTTCCAAGTCCTGTGGGCGTTTATGTTTCGGTTAGTTAAGTTGACAGATTTGCATACAAACGAAAAAAAAAAAATGCGAGCGTAAATAGTTTTTATATTCAAAAGAATTCCTTCACAACAGTCCAAATAATTAGTGAGAAATGAGACAGAGACATCAACTTTCATCTTATGTTCTTTATCAAACTTGTTACGTGGCGTGCAATCCATACTGAGCCAGCCTCGGTGCAACAAAAACTGTGCGCAAGTCCTTGCCTTTCAATTGACATACACATCTCTGGAACTTGTTTAGAGATCTGCACACAACATAGTAGTGAATTTACTTGGACATTACCAAATGAGTATTACAGCGTGATTCAAGTGGACAGAAAGTTCCGTAAAATGTAAACTGAAGTTTAAACAGTGCAAGTAGTTGTTCATTTTTCACATCTTTATCCAGTTCCTCCCAACCATGCCAGGATAACGGAACCAGTACTTGTTTTGTCAGCCATATACATAGAAACGGCATGGCTTTCTTTTGAAATAACAGGTCATCATTTTTTTCACCACCGTTAACCTCGCAGGAGTTATCACAAAGGTAGAAATTACTGTCAAATGAGGCGCATTATATTGAACGAGTAATGACCATGTCAAATAAGTTCGCCAAGATTTGATCTTGCTAAAAGATGAGTTCTTCACTATATAGCTTGGAAAAGTGTTAAAACTGATGTTTTAGGCCACACCTACATGTCCAATTTTCTTGAACTAAACCTCTGAAATTGAAATGCAAAGATCATTATATTGAACTTAATGGGGCACTGAAATGTTACACACCACACTGACAGAAGATATTAGGTATTACCTTTAACATCTTCAAGTTTAAAATGAAAGAACAATAGCATTACGTGATGAAAACAGCATGTGCTCTATACCAACCTTATAGTGCATAAGCTTTGTTTGCAAATATGCTCAATATCCGAGTGAAGTTCTTAAGAGAATAAATCACAGAAAACTAAAATCATGGATTTATCACTTACCTCTTCATACATTTCCAGAGGACCCCAGTGATCATCAACACCGAACAAGAATGTAATTTTACGCTTATTTTCTCTCATGAATGTCCAGTCTGGTGCTTCTGAAAGCTAACATAAAAGAATCGAAGTAGTTAACAATAGGTTGAAGACATATGTTAGCACTTCTAGATGAGCATAGCTGCCCACTCAAACCTCCTGCTGGAGTTGAAGAGGCAATATATTCTGTAATGTACCTATAGGTGGAGAAACAAAGTAGTAAATAAAACAAACAGATGAAAATCGATCTACAAGTTTGATCAAAGTGAAGTTCCACCAATAATATTTTCCACCAGAAACAGGTGCATAGAATGTTGTTGCAACCTTAATTCACATTGATGGAGGTCACGAAACACTAAAAGATGGCACAAGTCAGCCTTATTTGGCAAGCAAAACAATTTTTTAGGGGGATACATAACTTGCAACAAGCAACCAGATAGAACGAAGGTGCACAAAAGTGGTCTACGAAATATGGATTCTTGTATAATCATCTTTCAAGAACCCTGTCTTGCGCAACTGTAGACAATTTGTAAAAAGAGGAGGTGTGGTTGCACCATTGCACCAGCCTTCTTAAAAAGGAAATGACATAATAGTATTATATTTCAAATGCACCAAAGTAGATTAATTTTCTGCAAAACAAAAACAAAGGAGGTGGCCACAGAAGGGTGTCATCCTTTTGCTGCCTAGGTATAAATTTATGGGAGGTGGGGTAGGGAAGATGGGTGAGGTTCCCCTTTATAGCTTAATATGGCCAAACCAAACTAATTTGTTGGAAGATAGCAGCAAATGTAATACTTTTCAAAAGTTTGCTAGATTTTTACTCATAAGCAAGAGTACCTCTCTGAATTCCGACTGTGCCAAAAAGAGCATATTCCGAAATGTGTGGTACTGTTAACAAATGAAAGAGAAGGAATTCAATTTCAGATCATATCGGAAATTTAGGCAATGCAAACTCTTAGTGTAAAGATGAGGACTGACTGCCATTAGTTTTGAAAAGGACAAAACTCAACATGCAAGTAGATTTGGAACCCAGCTCTTACATAACACAATTAGTAAACTATACCCGCAGCAAATGACTGCAAGCAGCGTCGATGGCTGGGGCAGACCATGACTTTCCAATAGTTTTCGACACAAGTGATCTTCTAGCACACTTTGGTAACAATCCCAAGGATCCTATACAGAAACTAAGTAGTGCAGATATAACAGGCGACCTGAAATACAGACAAATATGCTGATGCTGTAAATTCTGTATTCCTTGAAAATGTATGCAACATTAGTTAAAAAGGAATATTCTCTCTATAAGCACAAATTTCAGACAAAAGAAACGTGAACATTCAGAAGTATAAATATTAGAGTAACTTAGATGAGCTGAACAAAGAAATTTTATTTAATTTAACTTTTCTACATTATGATAAGGTAATCCACATGTCCATCAACTAGGACATATTCATAAGGGAAAGAAGATTCTGTGGGCGAAGAGCAATGAGCAGAAATGTATGCAATGCAAGATGAAGTAGGAGCTTTTGAGAAGTAGCAAAACTCAAGATAAAGAAAGAGCTTACTCTGAAACTTTCTTGTATGTAGGCTGCTTCTTTGATAGTGGGTTAAACATCAGAAATGGATATAATCCCACATAATAGATGACCTAAAATCAGAACAGCAGTCTAAATCAAAGTCTTGACAAGGATATAATGGCATACAGAAACCATGATGGAGGCAAAAAATAGCCATCACCTTATCTTGACACCTTCTTAGTGTTTCAATGGATATGTATGCACCAATGGAATGACCAACCTTCAGAAAGATCTTCATGTTAGTGACCAATAATTTCAGTTTGGAAACTAGAATCAATTACGTGAAGTAAGACAGCCCTACCTAAAATAACTAAAGCAAGCAAAGAATTGATAGATTATTTAGAATTTTTGTATTCTGAAAATAAACATTTCTCATAGTTATGAAATATGTATGAGTTTTATCAAACAGACTTATGAACAATCTCTTCAAGCATATTTTATGAATTTAAAAAAGACTTATGAAGAATTAAATATTTTTTTTTACCAATTAGTCCTAATATAAGCCCAACAAGCTCAATGGGAGCAAATGGCAATAATGAGCTTTTTGATTGGTCTTAACTCTTAGTTTAAGATCGAGATACCTTCCTAAACAAGATCTTTACTCGAATACTCTGTACATGTAACAGTGCATTTGTTGCTTCTAATATTCAGACATCTAATGCTCTTATATGAGTCGGCATAATGGATTTGGCATGGGAAAGTCCTCTCATAGGAATAATAATAGAGGAGGAACAAAAAATTGGGGCATTAAGAATCAAATACAGGGGGAATTATATGTCGATATTGTCATGAGTCGTCATCCCAAACACACATGCTGGAAGCTACAAAATAGGCATTAAAAATATCATTTAGCTACTACAACTACTCCTGATTCATCTGCTAAGAACACAATTACAATTTCTACAAATGAATTTGCAAAATTCACTCAGTACTAAGAAGCATTAAAAAATTCATCGCACCCAATTATTGCAATTGTTGACTGAGGTAATACACCTACATGGCTTATTTTCTCTTCCTTACAATAGGTCATTCATTTTGGTGCCTCAAACCATATGATAGTTAACTCCAACCATTTTTCTACTTTTTAAAAGTAGTCATCCACTTCTCATGTTACTTTAGCTCATGGATCTACTTCTTACGACAAAGTACTATTCATCCCACTCCACTACTATTAACCCCACTCCATTACTATCCTTGGTCTTAAACTTACCAAGATTTTTCTTTAATTTATTATACGAGTAAATTCACTCGTGCGTTAAATTATTGTATCTTATTCCTCCTTATTACTATCTTTTCAAAATCTTATGACTAAGAAAATTATCGGTAAAGGACTTGAATTAGGAATTTTTTACATTCTGGATACCCAGGTGTCCAAACCTGTTGCTTGTTCCAATATCTTAATTTTGTTTGAAACTTACTGTCAGTTAAGATATCCCTTTTTACCTTTATTAAAGAAGTTATAACCTTAGTATTGCGAGTTCTGTCACTTTGCCAAACAAACATCATCATCCTTCTTTACTTCTTCAAGTTAATAAATGAGCTAGTTTTCCTTTAGGATTAGTATATTCTAATGTTAGGAGTCCAGGTCCTTTTGTCTCCAAAATTGAGTTTCAATACTTTGTTAGTTTTGTTGAAATTTTCTTTTATATGATGTAGATTTATTTAATAAAAAGTCAATCTAAATTATTGTCTACTATTTGCACTGAAATAAAAATATAGTTTAACGTTTCTGTCTATACTTTGAGAAGTGATAATGTTAAAAAATATTTTTCAATATCGTTCCAAACCTATATGATCTAGAATGGTATTCCACTATTCTTCATCAATCCTCATGCATTGACACATCATCTCAAAATAGTGTAACTAAAAGGAAAGTTTGTAATCTCCTTAAAACTATCAGAGCACTCTTATTTCAAATGCACATTCTCAAATCCAGTTTGGGTTGATGTAGTCTACATTGCCTATTTTTTTATCAACCATATGCCTTCATTTATTCTCCTTCCTGTGTATATAGAGCCTTCTTACATGGTGACATCCAAAGGAAAGTGTATATAGAGCAACCACTTGAATTTGTTCCTCAAGAGAAGTATGGAAAAGTTTGTCATTTTTGAAGGTCTCTTTATGGTTTAAAATAAAGTCCTCATACTTGGTTTAAAAATTTTAGTCAGGTAATACAAATGCTTGGAATGAATAAGAGCAAATCGAATCAATCAGTCTTCTATAAACAATCTACATCATGCATTATTTTACTTACTATGTATGTGGATAATATTGCCATTAATGGAAGTGATTCTATAGGCATTTTATCTTTAAAGTCCTATCTTCACAGTGAGTTTCACAAGAAAGATTTAAGAGTTTTAAAGTATTTTTTGGGAGTATAAGCGACAAGAAACAAGAAAGGCGTCTTCTTATCTCAAAGAAAATATGTATTTGATCTATTAATAGAGACACAAAAGTTGGGAGCCAAGTCATACAGTATTCCAATGCTTCCTAATTTATAACTTACCAAAGATGGAGACTTGCTTGAAGACCCTAAGACACATAGAAGATTGGTAAGAAAATTAAACTATCTAATAGTAATCCACCCTAATATTGCATATTATGTTGGTGCTATAAGTTAATTCATGTCTTCTCAAACCATTTATCATTGGACTATCCTAAATCAAATATTATGTTACCGAATGGGAATTCCTAGATGACGGATACTATATGAAAATCATGGACATGCTCACATTAAATATTTTTCAGATACTGATTGGATAGATTATAAAATTGATTGGAAATCTACTCCTGGATACTATGTCTTTGTTGGAGGAAATTTGGTATCATGGAAAAGTAAGAAGTAAAATGTTGTATCCAGACCTAGTGCAAAATTTGAATATAGAGCTATGGCATAGTCAACGTGTGAGATAATGTGGATATATCAACTATTATCTCAAATTGGTCTTAAAGTCTAAATACTAGCAAAGTTGTAGTGTGATAATCAAGTTGCTCTACATATTGCTTCTAATCTTGTGTTTTATGAACGAACTAAACATATTGAAATTGAATGTCACTTTGCCTGTGAAAAAGTGCAACAAATCTCAATCTCTACAGAATATGTCAAAATTGAAGAACAACTTGGAGATAATTTCACAAAAGCTCTAAATAGTGTGATCAACTATATTTGTAACAAGTTGAGTATGATTAATATTTATGCTCCAACTTGAGTGGGTGTTACAAATTGTAGAATATGTAACTATAAGATATTTAGGACATCTCAAGACCTTATTACGAGCTTGATTATAGAGAATACATTCCCTAATTAGTTTCTGATCTACTTGTATATATATGTAACCCCACTCTATATAAAGTATTAAAAGGAATCAATACATTTTCTCCTTCATTTACATGGACAATCAAGAGTGATGTATATGCTTTTCTTAACTATCTCGCACTTGCATGCTGCACGATATAAGGAAGATCATGGTGTCAAGACAAAAGAAGATTTCTCTCATAAAAATAAGTCTCTCATGGCACTTGTGTGGAAGATATTGTATACCATCTAAATCTATATCATCAATACATAACATCAAGTGATTGAAAAATAGAAGTGTGAAAAGAGTATAGCCTCACCAGCACGATAGGAATTTCCTTTTTCTGCAATTCCTGTTGAATAAAATCCACCTATGGAAGTGCAATAATAAGTGGAGATCATAAGTAAAATTGTATAAATATTATTGCACAATGAAAAGCTTCCAGGAAACATATGTATTTGCTGGTGCATGTATGAAATGTGTACCTGGGAAAATTAACTTTATAATCGGCATAAGGCCTTTTTAAGGGATGAAGACAATCAATGAAGAGCTCAAATTAACATGTTTTAAAGGCAATCAAATTGTGGTATGTGTAGCGGCCATAACAAGAAGTGAGGAGATACCTTATGATCAATTTGTTGTTGCAATGAAAATAACTTTCCACCCTCCCAATTCTAGCAGGAAGAAACTTTCAGTAAGATATATGTTTTTAGACATGGGCATTGGAAAATATCTAATTCAGAAACCCGTTATAGTGGGTGACATCTATCCATCGCCTAGAGAACCCATAAACACAATTTCTTTGGAACCTACTTTCATATCACATCATTTCAAGCGTAATGTGCAACAAACAATTAGTTCAAAAGTCTGAGGCAAGTAAAATAGTTTCTTTTTCAGGGATGGAACTAGGTAGCTTAATATTGAAACCTCCTTGTCTGTCATGTTGGGTGTTAATCTCGTTCAAGGAAATTTTCACTAACTTAAACAATTAAAGCTTAACAGTAATGATACGTACAACCAAAAAATATAAACACCAAAAAGATCAGCAGAAAAAAACAAGTACCTTTTTGGTGTGAGATATATGTCCAATTACTGCTCATGAACAGAAGAATGGGTAAATTAGACTAGAAACTGAAGAATCAATGTAGAGAGAGACCGACTGACTGAGGAAAGAAAACAATAAGAGAATTGCCTGTGACAGACGCAGTTCCTCCGAGAAATTCGTACAATGACTCCAGAAAATCCTTATAAAATGAAACGACACCTATAACACCACAACAAACCAAGAATTGAAATAGTCCTCCTATGTAACACTCTCCTAAGCAGAAATAGAAGAGAATCATGACAAAGGCAAGACCTGGATTCCCGGGAATAAACAGAACATGCAATGCAGGGTCTTGAGACACAATCTCTAGCAGTTCAGTTGTGTGACTGATCGTACAAACCAACCACACCAACGTAAACAAAACTTTTATCGGTAAAATAAGAGTATCCTGTAACAAACAAACAAACAAAAGTGGACCTGGAAACATTGCACAATCGAAAACGTACAAGCCTCCTGGTTTTAGAATTCCACTTATCGCGGGTCATGTCTCCTTCCACGATCTTTTCGAATCCTAGTATTGAGAAAAATATACAATGCCCAGATGCACACTTTGTATGGTGTTACTTTCTTGTACTTGTATGGTTAATTTGTAGTTTGCTTTAGCGTGTAGGTGTGTGTAGCTAACTTTCCTCATGGAATAAACGCTGACTTTGGGTACCGACGGGATACCTTACTCCAGATACCCCTTTCGGTAACATATCATAGGTCTAGGCCACTGAAACCTAACTGGCTTTGAAGTGTTCAGTTGGGTCCAGAGCCAGACCTCTTTCGGTTTTTAGAATTTGGACTTGGAGCTGTTTGTAATTGTTGGAAGAGCCCAACATATATGGTTCTTGTTGCCCCTGCCATGATTAAACCGAACCGAGAGAATTCATGAAGTGGAAATCAGCATCCCAGCCTTTTAACGGTTCCACGAGAATGGATGTCTTTCATATATTTACTGTACAAAATGCTATCTTGCAATTGTTATTACGTAGAGGAGACGTTATTACGTATCTCAGGATCACGTGAAATGATCAAAAATAAAAGTAATGCGGAATACCTGGATTCGGTTCCATCTCGAATTCCGATGCCAATTTCGAGTTCCAAATGTCTCCGAATCTCCCGGGTTCTTTAGTGAAAAGCGTTTACCGACTCACGGGCTAGGCCTTTTTACAGTTTCCTCAACTTTCCGAGCTTCCTTAACGGGTCAGGAACCTTATGCTCGAGAACGTTCTCTTTATGCTTCTGAGTAACTGCAGGAGACCTAACCTATATATATAGCTTCCATATCGGGCTTCCCTATCACAAGGCCCATATGGACCCGATCCACACTGATCGGGACCCATTTTCCATCCGGATTTCGACCTATTAATTTAGATCATTTATTGGGCCACTTTATTATCTTTATCCGGATCAAATGGCGCAACTTAACCGATAATTTATTTAAAACCCGAAATTGCAATTAATGTTAGTCCAACTTTAGAGACATTGACAAAATTGCCCTTTGGGGCAAAAAATGTCTAACAATCTCCCCTTTGGACTATCATTAATTGCAGTAGACTTTAGTTTAAAAAACAATTTAAAAAACTCGGTAAGCCACGCAACTTTATAGACGTCTAAATTTTTGAAAACAAAACATTTGATCCAAAGATAACGAAAGTCCATCATTCTGTCCCGCAGGGCTTTTGGTACTGAAAAGTATCAAATGCATGTGTCATATGTGACACAGATCCAATACAATCACAAATACCTAATACCCCACTAACATGA
>JANJEY010000004.1:55421520-55439761 GCA_024703695.1 Erythroxylum cataractarum | reverse complement strand
AAACAAGTTCTAGAGATATATGAAATTAAGTAGATACACCCACAAATGAACGAATTCTGGCCCAAATATCATTCCAATAAGGTTAGTATCTCAATTAAGCAATCTCAAGGTTTAAAAATGCATAGTGTTACTTTTTTAGCATAGCCTCACTTGTCTCTTGTGAAAACATTGAAAATCAAATTAAGCAAAATCAACTATCGTTTAAAAACATAGATGGTTTTCCAAAAAACACAAGGACAACTTTGAAATTTGCAAAATCTTCAAAACACAAGAGTGAAAAGAATCTAATTTGGGAGAACCATTGAAATGAGGGAATTAAAATAGATTTTAGATATGAATGATATTATCCATACAAAAAATGTAAAGATAGAGAATAGTCAAAATAAAATTAAAAATTATGTAACCTAGGAAGAGACTATTTTATAAATTTATAAAATCAAGAAATTATTTTACAACTTTAAAAATTATCTCAAATAGCATGAAATAGTATCTAATATGGGTCAATACTAAAATGGTGCCATATTAAAATCAAAATTAATGCTAATACTGTACATCTCAGAATCATAGTAATTTCACAGAAACTTCCTTAAAATATTTGTCAAACATGTTTCGGGCCCCGCAGAGAAAGATACACGAACTTTCCGTTGATTTATAGATGACGAGTGATAATCTCCTATATATTATTGACTAGATTAATTAGGTAAGCCGGAGACGTTTTGATCTATTCAAGCACTCGTTTAATATCTGACATAACTACTACTAGAATAGTTTAACTGAATGGGTACATGATAGGGAGTTACCCTAAAATTGTCATGAATAAACTTTTAGTTTCTAGCATTTGCCCTACAGTAGTGTAGATATGTATGTTTGGTTTTGTTTCTGAAGCAAAAAGATACAAGTCAACGATGGATCATCCCATTCTCAGAAGGAGTTGAAATTTGATTTATTGACTAGGATTAGTAATCGTCCGACGTTTAATGTTTTTGATATTATTGGTTGAACGGGTAATCGGCCTTCTATGTCTGCATGTTGTTATGAGAAACCCAGTTTCCAATGGGCGTGAAGTGATGGATTACACATCCAATATGATAACATTAATTAATGGCTTCGTTACGTATGAATTTTACCAATTATTGGCATTAACTTGACCAAACCTAGTTAATTAATGCATGGAAATGCTGACCATTTCAAGTTTCAGAGCCGTCGGGTCATAAGGTCCCACACGGAAAAGGGAAATGAGGTTAAGGTGACTGACTACAAAGTCAAATACGTTTTAGTTAGGAAAGGGTCATCTACTGAATAGTATTTTAAGTACTGCCATAAATCTTTCAACGATTGGTAATGCGCATTATTTTGTAAAATTTTCTATCTTTCTCAAAGCTCTAATAAGCGTCTTTGATTCCAATGTGAAGATAGTTTTGTCTGCACATATATGCTTTTTCTAGAAAGAAACCACAAAAATAAGGAAAATTTTGGTCGTAGCCATGTTCTAAATACAAGTGTCAACTCCTCCACTGCAACGTTTTAGGAGCAAAATGACAGCTTCCGCTTGTTTCCATTTTCTCTAATATTTGCATATAAGAGAATATATGAATAACTATAATATAGCGGTCAAAGTATTCCAGACGAACCCATTCTTAGTAAGTTTCCGTGAGCATTGCTAAAAGACAGGAAGTGCGAGATGGTCCCGATCGACATTTTGGCGTGAAAAATTCAAAACTATGTAGCTTATTTTAGTATCATAATGTAAAATTCTCTATTCAACTTTTAAGGTGTGACGGGGTTATATGAAAATGCACTGAGGTCATGTGTTGAATAGCAAATGTTGATTATGAAAAACCTGTTACGTCGTAAGGGTATTTAGTCTAAGATGAGGACACTATTTAATTCAGAGGATGATCGATATATTGAATATTAAATTGAATTGAAGTATACCATGATGGTTGGTATAAATTGACTGCTTTAAATTTCATATTTATTGAAGAGTTTAAGATAAGCCTAATAGAACAATTTCAGAGGATTATTTATATACTAGAGGCATTTTTAAGAATTTTCTATCTATTTGTAGCATGGATCTGCTTTAAGAATATAACATAGACATGTTGATTTACTTTTATATTCTTTTATAACTATAAAGTGAGTGAGATGGTTAAAAAGTTGGATAGAGTTACGCTTCTATTAACTTTCCCAAAAGTTGAATCTAACTTTTGTTTTGTGTCGAATTGGAAAATTGAGGGCTGATTAATTAGCGACGAAAAGTATAAACGTTTTTTTCTCGGATACGCACAAAGAGCTATTACATTGAATGAACTTTCACACTGTCGTTGTCGAGACTCAAACTTGAGACCTTTACACTCAACTTCTTTGCTAATAACCAGTTGAGCTACCTGTGCGGACGAGCCCGAGCCTTCTTATGAGTGTTTGATGTTGTGATCAATGACATGCAAAAGTATTAATTACTGATACCAAAAACCAGCAGTAAATAAGAGGTAATCAAATTAACAAACACGAAATATGGGTAACTAACCACCTCCAACATTTGCGCGATAAAGTATGACAAAAGTACCCTTGAATCTTTAACTGCCAAAACTCAAAAGCTCAAAGCATACACACACTTGCGTGTATCAAATACTAAGGAGAGGAGGCGTCCATGCCAAGAAATGTCTCTCTACAATCTTATATTCTTATATATATATATATATATATATAAGACGCCATCACTGAATTCAAAACCTTTCTCTTCGCTCTCAAGCTTCTGCGGATATTGTTTATTATCTCCTCCGCAGACTCGTCGTTGAGATTTTAATTAAACCCCTTTTGTTTTCTAAAGAATCTCCTTCTCCCAGTTCTTGTTCTCTCTGTTTCTTGATTCATTCTGTTGCTCCTGTTTCATATTATTCTTCACACCCAAGTTTTTCGTTAAAAGGGTCGATTGCTATCGTCATACTTCTGTTATTACAACAGTTCCGCGACCTTTTAGACACAGTCAAGGATGTTAGGAGATCTCATTACCAGAAGCCTTGTGTATGCCTTTTTATCTCCCTGTTTTCGTTTCTGATCTTTTTTCTTATTTCCCTTTTGGTTATGCAGAAGATTTTTTTTACGATGTTCGTATAAATTTGCAGGTTGTTTTTGGGGTACGCATATCCAGCGTTTGAATGTTTCAAATCTGTGGAGAAGAACAAGGTTGACAATGCCGAACTCAGATTCTGGTGCCAATATTGGTAACTTCTCTTTTTTGATTTGACCTTGGCACATTATATTCACAAAACTGGTTCTGTTCAACCACTCTTCACCATTCGCTGTGCCAATTTCTTTGGTTCTCTTTAGGAAAAACGCCTAATTGAACATTTATTGTAAAGGGAAAACTAAAATTATTCTTCTAACCTTTTGCAATAGAATTGGCCAAATATCACGTTTATTTAGGATTGCAAACTCAGGCCTGTGATCATCGTGAAATTCATTTGATCAATCGGCGTCGTATTCAATGCCAAAAAAGTCAACTTCACAGGTCGCTTCTTTTTCTGGTTTTGATTTTTAGGGTCATCATTGGACTTCTCACCGTTTGTGAGAGCGTTGGAGATGTATTCATGTCATGGTGAGTCCAAGAAGTGATTTTTTAAAAAGTATGCACATACCCCATCGATTTTCTTGCGTAATGTTGTTTTATATCGGCGCAGGATGCCAATGTATGGTGAGACGAAGCTGGCATTTATTATCTACTTGTGGCATCCAAAAACTAAGGTACAAAGCAGGCTAAGTTGTTTTTAAGGTACAAAGCAGGCTAAGTTGTTTTAGATGTTTTAAACTTTTGTGGATGATGCAGGGAACTTTATATATCTATGAAGCCTTGTTAAGGCCTTTTGTGGCCAGGCATGAAACAGACATAGACAGAAAGTTTCTGGAGTACAGAGCGAGAGCCTGGGACTTTGCTCTTTATTACTGGCAAAACTGCACCGAATTGGGGCAGACCACTTTCTTTCAGGCTCTTGAGTACTTGGCAGCTCAATCTAGCAAGTTGAAGACCAGTGGTTCTGAGGTATGTTCAGGATCTCTTCCTATTGTTAGTGATACAGAAACAAGACAAACTCAGCCTAATATTGACAATGATCATTTGATGGGATAATTGTCAAGTTAAATTTCTAACTAATCTACAAATCCACATTTTCTCTCTTCCAAATCCAGAAAAACCCAACTCTGCAATTGGTTTTGGCTAAACACAAGAGTTGAATCTTCTGCTAGTAAGCTAATACGATACGCCTGATCCCAACAATAACTTCCATTCTGAAACATGCAAGTAGAAGCATATGCATTACATTACATGTATTGTATACAAAACTAACATGGTTTATCCTATGTAAAGTCAGAAAACACCACTAACCTTGATCCAATTAGAACTAAAAAAATTTCAATTTTGAGCAATGCTTGCAGAAACTAAACGGCCGCGCATCACCGGACACAAGCTCGGCGGGAAAGCAAGGAAAACGGCCACCACGACCTCCAATGTGGTCAGGACCCACCATCAACCGGTCCTTGTCGTCGGAGTCGCCGAAATTCAACCCAGTCCAAGTCCAACTCGACAACCAAACAGAAGTTATACAAACGTTTGACCCAGAAAACATCCCAGAAACTGATGTCAACGAAAAACGCCACCATTTTCCGATGAGACTCCGCCGCTCTAAACCAATCCAGGACTGAAAAGCCAAGTCCCTCAAAAATCACATTATCATTGTACAAAAAAAAACTTTAGATAGAGTCTGTAATTCTTTTTCCTAATTGAATTCATTTATTTTGACATTTTCTCTGCTTTGCACATTATTGCTTTATGAAGCACGCAATAGGTACAAATAAGCAAAATGACAAAATGTGCTATCTGTTTAAGTGGACCCAAAAGACCGAGAGGACCCGATTGATAGCTCCGGCGATCCTTGGTAAGAAATGTCGGCTAATGAACCCAAAACAAGAACTGAAGGGATTGCGAGCAGAGAATTGGAGCCAAACTCGGTGAAGAAAGTGAGTTCCGGAGGAGCTCGGAGACGATGACATGGGCTGCAAGTAAGCCCACGCCGCTTGCTTCACCAGGCGGTTGCGAATTGATATCTCGCAGGCGGAGCCACTGACTGCGGTGGGAGAGTTGACGGAGGAGAAAACGAGGACGTCCTTGAGGGAGGTGTATGTTAAGGATGATTTGGCGGATACCAGCTCGAGGCCTAACCCGGTAGGAGGGGAAGATGCGACGCCGTTAGTGTACGGAAGATCGAGGCTTGAAGTACGGAGCGGTTTGGAAGGCAGAGTGAGCTTCACCGGTATCATTACGGATGTGGCGATGGAGTTACTCCGACGGATAATTGACGTCGAGGGCGGGTCTGATTCCTCCATGACCATTGTATGCCAAAGTCGGGGGACAGAGGAAAGAGAAGGAATTTATAGTAGGAGGCGCGTGGATATAACGTGCAGAATAATTAGTGGTTGTAAGTTTTTGTGTGGACGATTGCTGGCTTCAATTATTGGCGCGTATTGTCATCATCTTTATCTTTCCCTCGGTAAAAGTACAATTTTTTTGTCCAATTTTATGTTGTCTTATCGTGTCCGGTAAATCTCAACTATTTATTTATGCAGGTTTCACGTGAGTTTTGCATAAATAAATACAGGTTTTGTATAAATAAATGACTGAAATTTACTAGACACAATAAGATAATACTATAAAATTAGACAAAAAATCTGATCCCAATCAAGGCCTTTTCGATTTCGGTGTGTTTTTTTGGTTACTGGGAGACATTTTTCTTATGATTTATTTAGATTGCATTGCCAAAATGGAAAATGCTGCTTTGTTTTGTTTGCCCTCGAACTCTCTAGAACTTTATTAAAATTTGTGGAGCTTGTTGTTTCTGGTGCTTGTCTTGTCGTTTTGTACTTTCGGCGGTCCTATGTTTTTTCATGTGTGTGATATAACACTGATATCCATAGACGTTGTCGTGTTGTAGTTAAATGGTGATCTTTGAGAGCAAGTAGCAGGCAAGTTTATCATCTTACAGGTGTATGTTTAGTGATAGCATAAACATAAACACCACTTGCTATTTTGCCCCTGGATAAGATTAAATCATATAACTTCACAAAGTTTGTGAGCAACAATGCTGAAAGGAGGCCCAGCCAAGGATTTAGTGAAAGCATGATTCGGATTAGGTGTGTGACTCCAGCGAAATTTATATCATTTAAAAAAGTTTATGAAAAAGCAAATGCGGTGGAGTTCTCTAAGTTTATGTATTTCCTCTATAGGCTAACAGTGGAACTTAATTATGACTCCTATTACATCATATGCTCTTTTTTGCCCTCGATATTTAACTTGCATTAAAGTATTTCCACAATTGTAAATGATTGCATTTGCCATTTATTAATCTTTGTTTTTCTGGATACAAGAGTTTACATTAAGTCATAATCATTAGTTTAAGTGGGGGCTTTATGTTTCTGTCATTCGTGCTTAGAAGTTAGGCCACACTTCAATTATTACTCTTGCCATCAAACTTAATAAACCTTTGCTTTCCATTTTTACCATATATAGGTAGACCTTTAATATAATTTTTAAAATTATGTTACTCTAATGAATTTAATACCTAGGTAGTTGCCTTCCAAACTAGCTTTAAAATATTGCTATCGAATGGTAAGAAAATAAGCATTTTTCTCCGGAAAAAAGCATTATACTATAAAATCTAAAACTATTGTGGAAAAATCCAATTAGATCTACTATAAAATCTAAAACTATTGTGGAAAAATCCAATTAGATCTAGGGTTGAATCTTTTGATTGAAGATTAAATTTGTGAAATACTGAAATTTCTAAGATTGTTGCCGTCTTGGTGGTATTTTTGCTGACATACACAATCACATACACAGGCGTATATGTGGCCGCGTAAGTGACTGTAAAGTTTTGAGAACTTACAAAGTCATATATACGCTCTTATATATGACCATGTAAGTATGATTAGACATACACGGTTACATATATATCAGCGTATGCAAAAAACTTTATAGTGATGTACACAGTTACATTCACGCCTATGTGTATGATGATGTGAGCCCACAAAAACACATACACGCCTGTACGTCATGTTAAGTCATTGGTAAACTTTAAATCTATGATTATGATTTATGTTCTCCTATTCTTTCATGTGTTTATGAATTATCAATTATGATTATAAACAATATATTTAAATATTGATTGTTTTAGATTGATGAACATATTCCTTCAATGAAGAGTTGTAATCTGGTATCAAAGACAGAAATAAAAACTTCTAATCTCATATCAAGAGAAGATAAAAGTCCAGGTCAATTGAAAAGTTAACCTTGGAGTCACTTCAATAAGACTAGATCAATGGACAGAGCAGAAAAAATCAAATGCAGGCATTGCCAGGAGATATTGGTCAGGAGTTCAAAAGGTAAAATATCTCATTTAAAGAGACACGTGGATTCGTGTAATAGAAAAAAGATCATAGCACTATCAGGAGGCCAAACATTTTTTACACCTAACCTTATAAGAGGGAAGAATAAAATGACTGTAATATCTTATGATTGTAACAAATCAAGATTTTTGATTGCTTCTATAGTAGTTGGTGATAAACATCCACTATCTGTGGTTGATATCAAAAGATTTAGGATATTTTGTCACTCATTACAACTGACCTTTAAAGGTCCAACTCATAATACATTGAAGAAGGGCATTATAAAGATATACGAGGATAAGAAGAAAGTAATTTTAAGAATATTATCGAGTATTAAAGGACGAATTGTCATTATAACAGATATATGGACAACTAATAACCAAAGAAAGGTTACATAGCATTGACGACACATTATGTTGATAATGAATGGACTCTAGGTAATTAATTTTTGACGTACTTTATATTCTTTAATACTTTTATCATTTACATTTTCATTATGTTATGATTGATATTAGTTATATTTGTATATGATAGGTTCATTTATGTGTCAAAATCACATATAAGCTAAAGGTTGGCAACTATATTGGGAGACTGTTTTATAGGTTGTCCACTGTAACAGTCGATAATTATAGCACAAATAATTCTATGATTGAAAAGTTGAAGAGTAAGATATAAGTTGGGAGCTTGTTGGTTGGTGGAAGATTATTCTATATGCGTTGTTTTGTGCATATTTTGAATTTGATTGTGAATGATGAGTTTAAGATGTTAAAGGAATCAATTAATTCAATTCGAAATAATGTAGTATATTACAGTGCAATACCTAAAAAGTTATGAATTTTGAAGAAACTATTCAACAATTATACATTTTGAGTATAAGGAAGTTGATCTTAGTTGTCTAACCAGATGGAACTTAATATTCAGGATGTTGGAGTCAGTAGTCTATTATGTTGATGTGTTTATTAGACTAAGACAAAGGGATTTACAGTTCACATGTATGCTTACAAAAGACCAATGGGGTTAGAGAACTTTGTATAAGGTTATAATTATTTTACACTGCGACTGAATTGCTTTTAGGAACAAAATATCGAACTTCGCACTGTTGCTTTAGCATGATGTGTGAGATTAAAAAAAAGTTTTATCTGATTGGATGTTTGATTCCATTGAGGTTATTTGAGTTATGTTAGAGTATATGATGGAGGAATTGAATTATTACTAGTATATGATTGGATATAATATTGTAGTCATATCTATGCTGGACCTGAGATACAATATAGACGAGGTTAATTTTATATATAATGTATTGTATGGTGATCGAGCTCAAGAGTATATAGATGTCATTAAACAATTTTGGCATGAGTTATTTAATGATTATCAACTCATAATTAACAAAATTTAGGATCAGGATTGTAGTAGTTCAGGTTGTTCAACTCCGACTTTAATTTCAAGTTAGGGCTCATCTTCTAAAAGCAGTTTATTACTTTCATATACAAAATTCATGAAAGAAAAAAGGGTTAGGATTTCGTACAATATGATAAAGTTAGATAAATATTTGACAAAAGATTGTGCGCTCAAAGTTGAAGATGTGTAATTTGATTTATTGTTATGAAGGCAGAGTTGTGAAAATAATTTTCCAACCATGAAGTAATTCCATAAGATAGAGGTGACTAGTCATACACAAACTCACATTCATCAATCAAATGGACATTATTTTGATAAAATATTTAATGATAAAGGTATGTTTCATTATTTAATAGTTATTACTATGTGTTTAATAGTCCTTTAATTTTAACATTACAATACTAAATGTAATGTTTCTACATACAGAAGAAGTGATGCAAACTGTTAATGAGCCTGACTATAACGATTAGTTGCTCTCTCTTGTCTCCACTCTCCACAGTCCCAAACTCCCAATCCAGAACATTATTTCAAGATTTTATCTTAAATTTTTGTAAATTGTATCATCTACAGAT
This sequence comes from Erythroxylum cataractarum, assembly GCA_024703695.1. NCBI lineage: Eukaryota > Viridiplantae > Streptophyta > Magnoliopsida > Malpighiales > Erythroxylaceae > Erythroxylum > Erythroxylum cataractarum. The sequence continues at coordinate 55,430,357 of JANJEY010000004.1, read as the reverse complement.
TTTGGATAATCTTTTTTGTAAATCATGTCATTAATTAATAAATTTTGTTCTTATCATCAACTAATTGAATAGATCAATTTAATTATAATCTTTTTCATTTCTTATAATTACATCTTCCTTTAAATTTAATCATTTTATTAATATATGTACGTTTTATATATTCATTCATTATAAAATCTCAATTTTTGTTAATCAACTGAAATTTGTAACTTCAAGTAATTGAAATGATCATTTTTATTATAATTTTTTAATTTCATTTCCTATAGTCCTATCCTCCTTTGTTAATTAATTTGATTTCATCTTATTTATTTTATTATTATATGTATGTTTTATATATTCATTCATTATAAAATGTTAATTTTTATTAATTAATTTAAATTTGTAACTTCAATTAATTGAATTAAACACTTTAATTATATTTTTTATTTCCTAAATCATATCCTCCTTCGTTAATAAATTTGATTTTATCTTATTTATTTGATCTGTATATGTATGTTTTATATATTCATTCATTATAAAATCTCAATTTTTATTAATCAATTAAAATTTGTAATTTCAATTAATTGAATTGACCACTTTAGTCATAATCTTGTTCTTTCATTTCATATAATCTTATTCTCCTTTATTAATAAATTCAGTTTCATATTATTTATTATATATATATATAATTGTCTCAAACTTCGTGAAGAACTCCATTCTATCTCCCCTTCGTTATGACCAAAAAAGTGGGGCTCAGTTGTACACTCCCTTCATTTTACGACCCCTTGTTACTCCGCTAGATGACATGGCATTCTCGTTCAAATATAGGCCGGTCGTCTCTCCTCTTCTTCCTTTCTGGCTTTTCGTCGGGATCCAATTCCGAGCTCAATTCGACAATGAAACTCTTCAAGCAAATTAATTTAATTCATCATTTTAATTATAATTTTTCTTTCATTTCTTATAATCCTATTATCCTTCATTAATGAATTTAGTTTCATCTTATTCATTCGATCAATATATGTACATTTTACACATCCATTCACTATAAATATCAAATTTTATTAATTAATTGAAATTCGTAACTTTAATTTATTGAATCGATCACTTTGATTATAATCTTATTCTTTCATTTTTATAATAATATCCACTCCTATTAATGAATTTGGTTTCACCTTATTCATTTGATTAATATATACACGTTTTATATTATTTATTTATTATAAAATCTTACTTTTTATTCATAATTTCAATTGATTGAATTAATCACCTTAATTGTAATATTTTTCTTTCATTTTTTATAATAATATGCACCTTTATTAATAAATTTGACTTCATCTTATTTCTTTGATATATATATATATATATATACACATATATATAATTTATTCATTATAAAATTTCAATAACAAATTAAAATTAATCACTTTAATTATAATTTTTCTTTATTTTCTATAATCCTATCATTCATTAATAAATTTAATTTCGTTATTCAATGGTTCAATGTACAATTTAAATTTTTCATTCATTATAAAATTTTAATTTTTACTAATCAATTAAAATTTATAACATCAATTATAATAATTTTTATTTCATATAATCCTATCCGCCTTTATTATAAAATCTTCATTTTTATTAATCAATTGAAATATATAACTTTAATTAATTCAATTTCTCATATTACATTTTTAATTAAATAAATTTAAAAAAATTTAAAAAAATAAAAAATAAATAGTCAAACCAACCTGAGATCAATTGAGTTCAAACCTTAAACCCAACTCATATGGCTTAATTGGGCCTTTGACTACTCAAAGCCCGAGTCCGACTTGACCCGTTAAATAGATCTCTTAATAAAAAAGAGAGACTTGAATGTCCAAAATTTGAATCATAATTATTGAGCAAATACAAGAAAACGAATTCCCAGTCCCAGACTCCTAGTCTTGGCCTACATTCATCCAAAACTAGATAAAATCATAAGTGCTGGCAACGGCGTATTTGCTGAATCACACCGGTGCAAGAAAATTGAACTTTTAGCTTTGTTGTGAATTTCTAACACTAGCCATCATTCTACCTCAGCATCCACGGGTCAACAAAAGCCCTTTCTCTTTTAAATACCTCCTTCGAAGCTTATTAGCAAATAGACCTTCAAAGGTTCAAATAAAGCAATGTGCCTCAACCGTACCTTCTTTCCATGCCTTACCATTTTTCGGTCTTCACAAATTATTAGCATTTACCCCGTCATCGACTGATGACTCAAGATTGCTTATTTTATGGACCCTAAACTGCTCACTCCGATAAACAAAATTATTATTTATCTGTTAGTTGAACTTATAACATCAGATGGAGAATGTGGCCCAGGAGTGTGGACATCACTCATTCCAAATTCAGCAGGAAGCATACTCATTCCGCCCCACTCGTCGTTGGCTTTTACAAGTCAAGGACATACGATTAATTTTCCACATAGGTGAACAGGAGGAAGATAAGGATTGTAAAACAGAAAAAGAACAAGAACAAAGGCAAGGATACAATCCGTCTTCCACATATCTGTAATGCTAATGTCAGCATCAGAAAGAAGCCAGTAATCTGTTTCATTCTGCAACAAAAGCAAAACAGTAAATGTTACAACCAACCAAACGTAATACCAGGAAAACAGTTGTCCAAAGAACATCAACGTTTTACTGATTTGGAGAAGTCTTAATACTGGAGATTACAAAGAAAAACAACTATCTTGTATCTTTAAGACAGGCTACAAAATGTTTTAGTACAGACAGATGACCGGATAGTTTTAATTTGTTAGGTCCATGGGTTAAAAAATGAGTATGATAGGAGGAAACCTCTAATTTAATGACTGGTTCTTATAAAAGATAATTTGAACCAACAGTCATGACTCGTGATATAAGCCATTAGGGAAACACCAGCGCATCTAACGAGTTATATGTCAAGTGCCACTTCAAAAATTGTGATTCCTACTTACGAATTAGTTCTTTTCCTATATATAAAATAGATCCTGCCCAAAACTACTTATCAATGCCAACTTATGGCAGCCATACTTACATCAATATCGGAAGGAACAATCCTTGTCATTCTCCCAACATATTCCTGTGAAGAATCAATATCCGGAAGCATATAATTGGGTTGATTTGCTTGAGTTTCCCTCCTGATTGCCTCGGGGACTAGATCTGCTGGACTTTCCTTAGGCTTTGAGCCAGAAGTATGTGGTAAGCTGGAAGCTGGTTCAACACCATTCCCCTCCCCAAAATTTTCTTCAAACTGACTGGAAAACAGAAGGTAAGCATTATAAGATGAGCAAAAAACACAAGAGAATGAGAGCTCTAACATGCCATGAGGACAAACTATCTAACTTAAATGAAAGACCAATTTCTCCAGAACCAAGAAATGATAAATGACATAGACACATTAAATAAATGCTCCACCGTTATGTAGGTCACCACACCTTACAAGGTAGACATCAATAGGACCCATTGTGCTTCTTAGGATGATTCTGTATCTCCTCTGTGGATAATCCGCAGCCTGGTATAAAGAAATTACCAGTCAAATATTCAAAATGTGGAAAAGAAAGAACTTTTCCATTTCATAATATTCTCTCTCAACTTACTTCATCAGGATCAGGGACTTCCAAAGTAGTTCCATGGGGAGCTTTAATTGCTATAAGAGTTTCATTCTTTCACAAGCAATGTTACGAAATCAGTTACAATAAAAATTATGATTCACGTAGCAATCTTCACACGGTGAAACAAAAGAATACTAACTTGGAAACAAGGTTGGCTCTTAATGTCTTCTCCTGTCACAAAAAGCCACCTGAAAATCAAGGAATAAAAAGAACATTGTAAGCTACAAATAGCGACTGAATACTAAGGATGCAAGTGCTTAGAAGAGAAAACTATACTTTCGATTGTTCTCATTCTCACTCAGGCCTCTCAATTGTTCCTGCAATTCTCTGCAACAACTTAGAATATCAGCATCTCTCAAGATATTCTAAGCAATGGAGATACCCTCTAGTAAGAAATAGAACATGTAACCTTATGTGATCGTCTAATTTGTGCTCTTCCATGGAAAGCTTTGCAATTTCTGCCTGCAGGAAAGGATTCACAACATAAAACCTATCTCTATGCCATTCATTTTGTGATTCACTTCTATTCTAACCGTGTTAAGTTCAACATCACTGTTGGTATACAAGTCGTAGACTACATAAAATTAGATCAAAAATTAAAATAGAGATGGATATAACATCATACAATAATGTATATAGGAAACGATCATAAGTATGTGCGCACATGCATGTAGACATAAGTATGTGTATGAGATTTTGTGGCGATGAAGAAAAAGAGTTGATTTATACAATGGAAAAGGAAAGTCTACAGCAAGCTACCTGCAATGAAGAAGCGTCAACAACCACTTCCCCTGGCCTTAAAGCATCAACCCCCCTGGGTCAACCATTGAACCAATCCTCATATGAGCACATGTACAATTAGATGCTTAGGGTAATCAAATAATGCAACAAGATCTGCTTACTTCCAATGTATTCTGTTCTTAAGCTTCTTTTCAATTAGACCAATCCCTTCCAAGACATTTGTTATGTCATATATCCGCCGTTTCTGAACCTATTTTTTCAACAAACTCCTTTAATTATTCTAAGAAAGTAGTAAATAATACCTAACTCCAGTTAGCAAAAATAATCACCTCCAAAGTTTCTGCTGCCTTGTTTAGGTCCAGAATACCATCTTCAGCATGCTTTATTAAATTGACAAACTTCTTTGTCAAAAGACCTTGAAATTTTCAGTACATTTTTGTCAATATCAATGTAAATCAAAACTTACCCACAATCCATAACAAGAATTCACACTGAATGTAAACATTTCAAGGTTCACCTAGAGAACTGTCATATCGACAGCTACCAGCTGGAGTAAGAGGAGATGGTGAATCTGCAAGGTTATACAAAATATTTGGTTATCTTTCTTTTAATGTTTGGGAGTCTTAAAAGACTCATTTCAGCAAGAGGGTGAAGATACTTAAGCTATATTATCCAACAAGTTTATCACTGAAGATCGATCTCTAGAAACTGAAAGATTTGCATGGGAAATGAGAACACATAAACCGAATGATGAGGCTTCCAAGTCCCTCACCGCTATTAGACACAGGTGTCTGAGGCCCAGACATGTTGGTCTTATAGGCCCTTGATCTGTTGTACATTTTTCCCCCTTTTGTAGTGCACAAAGGACTATTAGATGCATGTGCGCATCCAGGACTGCTAGGCAACTCACTAGGCTCATTACCATTTTCCAATCCACTCTTCCGCTTTACTTGCTGAGGGACATCAAAAAGTTACCAATATTGAATTATGTATGACAAACAAAAGTAGTTACTATGCAATCCAAAAACTTCACAGCAGTAGGATGAAGATATAAATATCTCAATGAAAACAATGTTCCCTTTTATTTGATACAAATCTGGATATTGCAAAGATTGTTCAATCACTTCCCAAATCAGACAAAAGAGCTGTAAGAACCACCTATATAATTATCTAAAGAGTGGCACAATGAACACAAGTCCCTTGATTTCATTGCTAAGCTCAATTCTCGCATCTCAAACACAGTTTGTTCAATTGGAAGTAGCAGGCAAGCATAAAATAAGAAAAGGAAAAGGCCCAATCAAATTGATAATTAGCAAGAATGTCGTGGTTTGCATTTCAAAATCCAACTAAAAACGACAGAACTTATATAGTTTACATGAAGGCTAAGTGTCAAATAATGCTTAACACAGGTTCCAGAAGATAGTTGTAAAACCAGAATCGTAAAAAAAAGGAAAATTAACCCCAAAATCCAACCACAATATACAATTTATCGTCATTTCTCAGCGACCAACTGAAAACGACACAATCCAAATACAGAATACAAATCAACTTCCATTTCTATCCACATTTCACTTCCTCCAACATCTGAATCCCAAAAGGCCGAATACATTAATCCAACTCAAAGTACAAGTCCATATAAATTACCAGCAAACAATAACCGCACAGGAAGGATACGAACTCACTGGAGATCTCACGACAATAGCCTCTCCTTCCCGATCGGCAGCGATGCTGCCATTGTTGCTAGGAGAAAATCGGTGATAATCTTCCGGAGGCACAAACGGTGGCTTCATCGTAGCAAACGCCAAGTGCCGCCTCAACGGCGGCAGTATCGGACCAGCCGCCGGCGGCGCAGACGAAGTCCTGGTGGAGGCTCTAGCGCTGCCTGACATGATTGGTTAGCGAAAAGAGAGAAAGGGCAGTGGGGGGTTTTAACTTTTAAGGGGAAAGTGGGGGTTAGCAAGCAAGGAAGCAGAAGGGTAGAGCCGCAGAGGGAAAGGAGGGAAGGGAATTTTTGGTTTGTGATAAATGTGGAGGGAAGAATATAGTGTCTAAATCCATTTTTCTTTATTTTCCTTTTACTCCTCGCACTCGTTGTTGTTTCTTTATTACCCCCAAATTTTCACGTTCTTTCATTAGAGTCCCCATATTTTCCCTATTCTATCGTTTGAGGCGTGGTTTTAGTTTTACACTTCTCTGCAACAAATTTTTAATCAACAAAATTACCAGGTTTTTCTAATACTTTTAATTTTAAAATATATTTTTAATACTAATAATTTTTAAAAATATATTTTAATATTTTAAAGCATTTAAAATAATTTAGGTTTATTAATTTAGAGTTTGACTAATTTAGGGTCATTAATTAGAAATTGTGAAATTTTTATTAAATAAAATTTATGATTATTTAAAATGAGTATATGGCTTATATGTGTAAAGGGAGACTCACAGATTTTTATAAAAATAAAAATAGATGTTAACATATAACTAGCAAAAGTATTGAAGAGATCTAAAAGCATGCAAATTAGATTATATGTTACTCAAATCTAAACTTGAGTTTGGATCTTCTTAAAGTTTGAATTTCCTAATTACCAATCTAATAGAACTTGTTTCATATGTATCTTAATCGTGAATCTTATCTTGGTAAAATTGAAATTGTGTTTTTTTGGGGGAATTCAAATAAATAATTGTAATTATGATAATGCCTATGGACTATTTGAATTGTGAGTGTATATTTTAATTATGATGTCATGCATGCAAGTGATATTATATTATTATTAATATTGTTGAAATCAAATCCAAGATTTGCTTATTATCTAGTAATAACTGTGATGAGCTTTACAATATTGGAATAATGGTTAAAAAGAGTTAGTCTCATTTTGTCAAAAATCGTGTTGAAATTGATGTTAATCCGCACATCAAAATCCAACTGATGGTTTGAATCACTTGTATCGCCGTAGTTGACGTCTGATTCTATAAACATAACAAACAAAAAGGAAAAAGACATTAGGAATTGGTTGGGTCGGTCGTGCTAGGCTCAAGTTTAGACTCAAAACGACGCATAAGTCGATCGGCCCATCTCTTGAGGATTGACCTAATTCCTACAGGTATTAGTCATATAAATTCATTACCTCATCATGAAAAAGGTACGATTCCCAAGAACCCCATTTTTTATTATTTACTAGCCACCAAAATGCTCACAAAAAGACTGACTTGAGCGTCGGAGGGGCTTATCGGAAATCAAACCCCGGCGTACTTTTATTCTTTTGGCAGGAATCTTCGAACCAGAATCAGTCAATCTCATAGATCCAAGTAGCAACGCCCAGCCTCACCAAAATATGACAGAACCAATTGGCGCCCACAATGGGGCTGGGTATCAAGGGACCACGTCCAGAAACACTCAGTTCAATCAAGCGGCGACAAATCCTGATGTAGCCGCTGTTGCGGCACTTGCACTACAGCGAATGAGCTTGCGATTACCCGCTGTCCTTCCATCACCGCATTCTAATCACCAGACACACCCTTCGTCCCTACACCAAAATCCTAGCATAAACAAGCTACCCCCTCAACACTCACATCAGCATGATCAACCACAACAATCCAAAAACTAAGACCAAGAAGCACAAAGCGTGGCCCTAGAGGATGATGTTCGAACCAATTCACATCCTCACATCCAATACCCCCTCAACACAAACCCTCATGCACCACAACCAGCCTTCCTTACACAAAGACAAATAGAAAAAGCGGTCGATCTATTGATTCGTCAAATCCTACAATCTCAATCAAAACAGCAGCAAACCCTCGCTCGACAGATTGGTGTGATGGCCGATCGACACTCTGCAGAAGCCTTAGAAAAAATCGTGGACCACCGGATCAACATAGCCATGAATTCCCGTCCTGGCCAACCATCAACACAATACAACTCTCCTTTCATCCCAAAGATCTTGGATAGCCTCCCAGTGGTCGGTACTAAGATACCGACACCAAAAAAATATACTGAAAAGACCGATCCTCTCGACTATCTGCAGCACTTTTAATCGATGATGAACTTGCATTGTGTTCCAGACGTCATTCAATGTAAAGCCTTCTGCACAGCCTTTCAAGAAGGAGCCCGAAGATGGTTCAATAGCTTGCCCCCGTGTTGCATAACCAGCTTTGAGTATTTTAAACTGCTATTCCTCAACCAGTTTGTTACAAGTAAACGACCACAAAAGACTGCCCTGGAAGTAATGCAATTGACCCAAGGAAGGAACGAGAGTTTGAGGGAGTTCATCACCTGATCTAACAAATGAAGCTGTTGAAGTCCCTGACCTCACTTGCTCGTCCATGTTGGTTACCTTGATGAGCAATACGAGGGATGAAGAGTTCAAGAAGTCGCTGGCTCTTGATCAACTCAAGTCTATCCAAGAGATAAGAAATCGGACATATAAATACATTCAGTTGGAGGAAGTGTTGAAAAACACAAAACGTAGAGCGGATGACCACTGGCCGAGTA
>JANJEY010000004.1:55362954-55373622 GCA_024703695.1 Erythroxylum cataractarum | reverse complement strand
GGAAATTTTCGACCTTCTAACATTAAAATTTAACAATACCTATTTCACACTAAATTGAAGCCAACATCCCAAAGTTTAAGTGGCCACAAACCTCACCTCATTTGCATTCCTACATAATTAGTTATGATCAAAACATTCCAATAGGTCAAAAACTCAATTTCCAGATTTCATCAACAACTTAACTTCTATCACCTCTAACATCAATAACACATCCCTAAGCATCCATTTCTACTTCTAATTCAACCACAACCTCATCACAACAAACTCTTCTATAATAACACAAAAATGGCAGCACACATATATACAATTCCCATACTTTATTTCCATTTATCTAACATCATAACATCATTAACAACATGCAAATTCACAAGCTTCCACTACTCTATCCTCTTGCCTCACTCAAGCATGCATTAAACCCATTCAAACCTACCACTTTCGTGATCAAATAAAGGCACAAGTGTTTCCCATGAATGCTTCTAACTACCATGGCATTCAATACCTAATAAAAGCATCATTGAAAAACTTAAAAGAAACCTTACCTATCAAGCTTCCAATCTTTACTTCCTTCTTAACTACCCTTGCTAACCACTTCTTCTAATTCCAAGTAGATACATCATCCTCAAGGCAAGAAAATAACTTGGTTACAAGTAGAAGAACTCTTGAGTTTTGGAGAAAGGAAGGAGAAATCAATAAAGAAGAAGGGGATGGGAGGGTTTCGGATGGAGATGGGAAAAAGCAAGGAACTTAGTCTTTCATTCAATGAGTTTCGGATGGAGATGGAAAAAGCAAGGCATTAGGTCTTTAATTCAATGAATTTCCGTAGACATTTGCTAGGAATAAGACAAAAGCATTAATAACCTTTAGGACAAGTGTCCTCTTAAAGAAAAAGACAAATAAGATAAGACAAAATATGTAATAGGATTATTTAGAACCCTAATGTGAAGTTTGACCCATCCAAGTCCAATGGCCCAAATTTCAATCCTAAAATAATATACCCAATATTATAGTGCCATTGGATAACAATTTTTGTTACCGAAAATCGACCGGTTTGCCACTTGGCGATTTTTCCGGTCCGAAAATTTCTGGAAATTTCCCCGAATCATTTTTTTGAAAATTACCTAAATTCCTAAAAATTGTAAAACATATGACAGTCCACTCACAATAATTGTTCAAACTCGAAAACCACATTTTCCGCAACAAAAACACATTTAGGCCATTTACCGGCGATTTTGCCGGTCCGGGAATTTTCTCCGGATAATTCCAGAAAAATTCTCATAAATTCCTAAAAATGTAAAACACTCACTGGGGCACTCCAAATAATTTTTCAAATACAATTATCCCATAAATTTCACAAAGAATCCCAATTAGACACTTATGCCGGAAATGTCATGAATGCATGTATACCATGTGCATGTGCAAAACAATCATCAGTCATAGAGGCTATATGCTATATGTTTATGCCGAGATAAAATTTCATACTCCTGACCCGACCCAATTTACTAAAATACCCTTCCCATCGGATATGGGATGTTACACGTCACGTCCACGTTGACCCATGAAATAGGCCTCTCCCGCCTGCCCGCTAGTGGCACGGAGCTCCTTTACGGACTCTCCAAGTATACGGCTATACAGGACCATTATATGGGCATGTGTAGTACGTCATGAATTTGGATTTATCCAAACCATTATGATGTGTTTATATGTTTATGAATTGTGATAAGTTTTGATGCATTCATGATTTATGAATAAGCTGAAAATGCATGAATTGTGTTGTTTGTGAGTTTGGTTATTTGACAAGAATTTTGAGAAATAAGGGTTTCACGACTCAACAAGAATTTTGAGAATTTTGTGTCTTATGACTTAACAAGCATTTTTCACGATAAAGAATGTTTTTGAATGGTTTTGCTTATTATTTATTATAAGCACGTTACCCACGGAGCTTTCGAGCTCACCCCCTCTTTTTTTCATCTCCAGGTTTTTAGCAAGAAATCAAGTGGAAGTGGATCAAGGCACCATTTGCATGTTTTGGTTGTGTTTGGAAAAAAAATGAATGTAAATAAGGCTTTAGTTGTATGTTAAGAATTATTGGAATGTGTATGTTATGTAATTTGGATATTGGTATAGATGTTGTAAATTGGCTTGGAAATGCCAATAAAATTGTAAAAACTCTTGATGCATGTTGTTAATACAATATGGATTGGTATATGAATATGAATTATGTATCGTGTATGATGATGATGTGGGTTGAAATTAGATGCAAATGAATAAGGTTATCCTTTTGAGTAAGGAATGACATATTGTTATACATGTAACTGAATGGTTATGATGAACGTTGTTGAATGTACGAAATCTTATGAATTGGGGTTAATGTGAAGAGTAAAAATGAAATGAAGTTGAAATATGACTCATCATGGATGAGCTTAGATTGAAATTAAGTAGAATTGAAGAAGTAAATCAATTGAATTAAGGGATTTGAATATGAGTTGCCTTTGCTTGGAATTGAAATGTTATGGTAAAGAGGGATTGAGAATTGATATGAATGTGTAGTTTTGATGAAGCAATTGAGAGAAGATTTGAGAAATTGATGAAATAAGATTGATGGTTGAGTTACTAGGAAGTGATTTTGCATGATAAGAAATGAAAATTATAAAGTGTATAGGTATATATGGTGTTAGGATGAAGTTTGAAGCATTGGAGATGCTTGAAAGAAGGTTTGGGACACATTGCCCCGTATGTGTCCGTTAAACGGACATACAAGTCCGTTTAACGGACCTTCTCAGATGGTTTTGGACACTTTGGGCAGTGTGTGTCCATTAAACAGACATGGATGTCCGTTTAACGGACTGTCTCGGGTGAAAATGGACAATTTGGCCAGTCCATGTCCGTTAAACGGACATGCATGTTCGTTTAATGGACAGCCACGGGTCAACTTTTGTAATTTATATTTTAAACCAGTTTTGAGGCTGAATCTCATTTTGAGGCCTCTAATACGAGTTATATATCTCGATGTTATCTTTCAAATGGCATAAGAACGAAGGCATTTGGATATTTGTAGAAAAAGTTATGGCAATAGCGCCAAAGTATGTTCAAATTGATTTTGGGGAATGAACATGGTATACTCTTTTGATCATAACTCCCTCATTAGACTACTAATTGAGGTGATTCTTGAGGCAATGGTTTTCTAAGACATGTAGCTACCTCTCCATAAAATTTTGTATCATTTGGAGATGATTTGAGGAAATTTGTATTAGAGCAAGTAAGGAGTCAGTTAGGAGACCATGATTAGGGTTTGTGCACGTTTTAGTAATTTTGATGATATCTTGAGCTATAAAGCTCCAATTGAAGTGATTCTTGTTTTAAAACGAACAAGAGATATGTAGATTTGATTTCTACAAAGAATTCAAAAAGAATTGAAGATGTTAAGTCTTCCAATTTCTGTGCACAAATAGGAGAAATGAGGTTAAGCGTCGTGACTGTCTTGTTTGGGCACACCTTGGAAGATATTGTAAGTGAATTTTGGATTGTTATAAGCATGAAGATAAATTGATGATGTCTAAATGGATTAAGAATGAAATTTTTTTTATCCCTCCAAGGTTATGTTCACATTCTCGTTTCATGATCCAAAATAAGCAAGGCTTTATAAGTTGAGCAAGAGAGTTGGGTTCCAGTAACGGGATCCAACATTATGTCATATGGTTGTTTAGGACATATGACAGGTAAAATATCACACTTCAAATATATTGAAAACAAAGATGGAGATAATGTTGTCTTTGTTGACAAAAATAAAGCAAAGGTCACTAAAATTGGTAAAATTGGAGCCTCTAATTGATAATATCTTATCTTGCTATATTACTTACTATTATGTCCTTTGTTTTAGATTTATTTTGGTGCTTAAATATTGAAATTAATGTTTGTTTTGTTTTAAGAGATGAAAAGTAGAGATTGCATTAAATTGGTGGGACTCTATTGATGATAATCACAAATTTTGGATAAAGTGAAGAGACTGATATAGTAGATAAGGCTGATCACTTGAAGAGATGAGTTTAACTAGGAAAATTTTCTTATCCCTATCATGTAGGACTTTGAATTTAAATTTGTTTTAGATAGATTTCTTTACAAGTTAGAGTTAGATTAGGATTAGACTAGAAAATCCTATAAAAGGGCGTTCCTTACATTAGAAAAGGGTTCTCTATTCTTATGTTTTTTGCAATTCTTAGTCTTTCTTCCATTTTTGTTATTGGAGAAAAAGTCACGTGTTGCTAAATTCAATCGTTCCGATTCAAGGGTATTAAATACTCTAATTGTAACCTTGTGAGATTTTGTGTTTCAAACTTTTATTCACGTTTTAATTCAAGTATTTCTTATTTTGAGTTCTCATATATTCATGAATGATTAACGTTTGATTAATCTAACAATTTAATTTAATATTGATTATTCTATCACTATCTAGGAATTCAATGATCTGTAATTGTCATAAAGGATTGATACAAGTAGTAAATAGGTTATTTATGAATTTTATATTTAACCTATGATAAACAAGAAAACTAAATTGAATAGTTACAGTTATCTCAATTATTTAATTTAGAGTTTAGTCTTTTTTACAGAGCTTATTACTATCATCTATTTGATAAAGAATGTTATCACACCCAATCAATAGATGACAAGTTTTGATTTGGATGCTAGGTTTAAACTAATTAATTTAAGAAAATTTGAGACTTATTACGACTATCCCAATATGTTTCGGAATAACATCTTGAATCATAAAAATATTCTTTTTGAACCAATGATCAATGCTACAATTAGATGAGATCTTTCGCTTCAATCGGAGTTTGGTAATGTTGACTTTCTTATTTTTAAATTCAATTGATTTAATTTGTTGTTGTATTAATTTCAGCTAATCAATTATTTATTCAAACCCCCTCATTTACTTTTATTATTTGAAATTAATAAGCTAGTGTTTAGTTTTCTAGGGATTCGACCCAGTTTCACAACTATTACAAAAGTTTGGAGAATTGAAATTATTTTGGGAGCTTCGAAAACCCAAACATAATTCTACTTCTATTGATAATGTTATGTATGTTGATGGTTTGAAACATAACCTGCTAAATGTAAGTTAATTATGTGATAAGGAATATGAAGTCACATTCTATGCATCTCATTATTAAATAATTTATAATAATGATGATAAAATTGTGATTGTTGGTCCTAAAAATTAGAATATATACTATACTAAACTAGAAGACATATCATCTAAAAAGGTTAAATGCTTTGTTTCTCTAGAAAAGGACTCACTGATCTAGCACAGAAGATTTGGACATGATAGCATAAGCATTTTGTCAAAATTATCCAAGAATGAATTAGTAAGAGGATTACTTAATTTAACTTTTGAGAATAATCAAGTTCATGAAGTATGCTTAAAAGTCAAACAAGTTAGAAGTAGCTTTCCACCAACAATTGTTATGTCTACTAATCAACTGATTGAGTTTATACATATGGATTTGTTTGGTCCTACTAAAACTCAAAGTTTTGGTGGTAAACATTATAGTTGTGTTATAGTGGATGACATACTCTAGATTTACATGGATTTATTTCCTAGCAAATAACGATGATGGTTTTAAAGTATTTAAGAAATTTTACAGAAAAATTCATATTAAAAAAGAATATTGCATTACTTCAATTCGAAGTGACCATGGAGGAGAATTTGATAAAAAAAAAAGTTTGAAGATTTCTATGATGATAATGGTATAAATAATAATTTCTCATGTCCAAGGACTTCTCAATAGAATGGGGTTCTTGAGAGAAAAAAATAAGATCCTTGTTGATATAGCTAGGATCATGATGTGTGAAAATAGTCTACCTCATAGCTACTGGGTAGAAGTTTTATCTACTATTTGTTACATTTTGAACAGGTGTCTTATAAGGCCTATTCTCAACAAGACTCCTTATGAGCTATGGAAATGAAGAAAGCCTAATGTTGTCTACTTTCAAGCTTTTGGCTGCAAGTGTTTTGTGTTAAATAATGGTAAGGACAAGCTTGAAAATTTTGATGAAAGGTTTGATGAAGCCATCTTTTTTAGATATAGTACTGCTAGTAAAGGATTTAGAGTTTATAACAAAATAACCAAGAGAATAAAAGAGTCAATACTTATTGTATTTGATGAAACACTACCTTCAATAGTAACTGCTGATTTAGATGATGAAAAGCACCCTTTAGTTCCTCATAATATGCAACAACCTCAAATTGCACTAATAGTGCCGTCAAACTTTCGAGATCAAGAATGTCCTTATGAATTTATGACAAAAAGGGCTCCTGCTATGAGTACACCTCAATAGGAACCTATGTGGCAAAGGACACTAAATGCTCAAAGTAGGAGCTTCAAGAAATCAAGAGAATAGAGACGTCTCGATACACTTTATTATATTTTAGGAGACCCTTTAGAAGGTCTAAGAACCATAGCATCCATAAAAAACAATTATATTGCTTTTGTTTCACAACTAGAACTAAAGACTGTTGAAGAGGCAATTGTTAATGAAAGCTGGAGTGTAGCTATGAAAGATGGACTAAACCAATTTGATAGGTACCAAATTTGGACTAGTAC
The DNA here is from genome assembly GCA_024703695.1 of Erythroxylum cataractarum. Classification (NCBI taxonomy): domain Eukaryota; kingdom Viridiplantae; phylum Streptophyta; class Magnoliopsida; order Malpighiales; family Erythroxylaceae; genus Erythroxylum; species Erythroxylum cataractarum. The sequence continues at coordinate 55,367,023 of JANJEY010000004.1, read as the reverse complement.
TCTATCCACAAAACAAGTCAGTCGTTGGAACCCACTAGGTATTCAAAATTTTTTTGAACAAAATGGTAAGGTGGTAAGAAATAAAGCTAGGCTTGTAGCTCAAGGTTATAATCAATAGGAAGGTATTAATTTTGATGAGACTTATGTACTTGTTGCTAGATTAGAATCTGTCAAAATTTTACTTGCTTTTTCTTGTCATAGAAAATTTAAATTATTTCAAATGGATGTAAAAAGTGCCTTTTTAAATGGATATCTTAATGAAGAAGTGTTTGTTAAGCAACCTCCAGGTTTTGAGAATGTAGACCATCCAAATTATGTGATGAAATTAGCAAAAGCGTTGTGTGGTCTTAAGCATCGCTTGATAGGTTAAGTAACTTCCTGCTTAAGAATAATTTTTAAAGAGGAAAGGTAGATAAGACCTTATTTATTAAGAAAAAGGATAATGATTTACTTATAGTTCAAATATATGTTGATGAACTAATATTTGGTGCTACTAAACCCATCTTTATGTGAAGAATTCTCAGCTTTAATACAGGGGGAGTTTGGGATGACTATAATGACTTTCTTAGGTTACAAATCAAACAAAAAGAAAAAAGAAAGTTTTAGTCAAAATAAGTACACAAAGGAACTTATCAAGACATATTAGTTTCAAAATGCCAAACGAATGGGAACTCCAATGTATATTGGAACTAAGACTGTGAAGGATTAAGCAGGAAAGGCTAATGATGAGACAATATACAGAGGAATGATTAGTTCACTTCTGTATCTTACAAGTTTAAGACTAGAAATTATGCTTAGTGTGCGTCTTTATGCACGTTTTCAGCCAAATCTTAAATAAAGCCATCTTCAAACAATCAAGATAATATTTTGCTATCTTCTTGGAAACATGGACTTTGGACTATGGTAACTAAAAACAAATTCATTTGACATAGTTGGTCATTATTATGTAGACTATGCCAGTGATAAAGCTAAAAGAAAAGGCACAAGTGGTTACTGTTAATTCCTTAGTGGATGTTCAGTTTCTTGGTCTTGTAAGAAACAAAATTGCACGACACTTTCAATAACTGAATATAGTAGCTACTAGCTGTTTTGCTCAAATATTGTGGATGAAACATTAACTCCATGATTTTTCTCTAAACTTTTGTCATATTCCCATATTATATGATAGCACAAGTGCAATTAATTTTATCTAAAAATCTTGTGCATCATTCTAGGACTAAGCATATAAAAGTTAAACATCACTTTCTTAGAGATCATGCCTTAAAAGAATCTATTAAATTATTGTATGTTAATAATGAAAATCAAATAGCTGATATTTTACCAAACCATTTGCAGAAGATAGATTCTGTTTACTAATAAAAGAGCTTAGTATAGATTATTAGATATCTAACTCTATGTGAAGATTTTATCTTTAAAAAAATGTTACTTCTTTTGCAGATATTAACAAACTCCTTCTAATGTGTTACTTAGAAGGATTCTACCATTTCAAAAAGGGAAGAGTAACTCTATCCAAAACTTGCAATTACTAAATGATAGTAGAAGATACATCACGATTTTGAACTTTTGGGAACATGTGCAATTTTTCATCTTATTACACAAGCTACTCTTAGAAACCCATTGGCATACCTTTTAAACGGTTCCATTAATTCAACTCAATTTAGATTAAAGTGACTCACTACAATTAGATTCCTTCTTTCTTATCAAACCCTAAAACTCCTCAGAAATCTCTATTAACCCTTACTGAAATGAATAAACTAAGTCTAAAGCTCAAAAGAAACCAAACACCTTTAGACCCACTTTGAGTTATGGAAAAATCTCATGCCATGAACAAAGACTTGAATCCTCTATCCCTGAATCATCTTAGACACTCACTCCAAAATCACCAAAAACACAAACGAAACCCATTGCTTCTTCCTCTATTAAAAAGCCACTATCTTTATCCGCACAGAGACTGACGAAACCATTGCATTATAGATGTTTAATATTCATAATTGAATATTCTTAACTCTTTGCATGCATCTAAGTCTCTTTCATTTTGATAAACGATAGGTTTCTTCTAATCATTGTTGTTAGTAAGGATTTATAAACATTATAGGTTTTTGTTTAAATCCTTCACTGTTATTTGAAAATATATCTATTATTCATTTTCATCGTCAATAAGGGGGAGATTTTTAACTCAAGACTTCTAAATTAATGATTTTGATGAAAACAATTAATAATATTTAGTTACATTTTAAATTAAAATTTAACCGCGTTATCTCATTTATCTGAAAGATAACAATATAAAAAATGATTACATAACTTAGTTCTCTGTTTAAATTAGAGAATAAATACCTAACAACTCATATTTTACAAAAACTATCTTAACAAACTCATTCAAATAGTTAGAAATGGTTTAACAAAATTTGGAATGGATAGTCCCCATCATTTTTGTATGGACGAAGGAACTTGTATTTATTTGCTTCAACAGTTCACTTCGAGACACAATCAAAAGCTTATCTAAATAATTGGATATTTGAAGAACTTTTCAAAGATGATGAGGAAGACGTTATAATATATTCAAATTCGATTCAGTCAGTTTATGATAAAATTAAAGCAATAGCTAGTTAAAAGAACTCTTATTTAAAGAAGAGATGCTGCATCTACTCACTACCATATTTAAATATATTAGTAATAGCTATACCCACTATTGAAAGTCATATCTTTATCTACACTTTGTGTTTTAGAAAGTGAAAATACTTTATTAAGAGAGACTATTCATTTTAGCTTATATTAAGCATATCCTACTTTCAATCGTTAAGCACTTTTAGAGATTGGTTAAATACTATTAGTGTGGATGGTTAAAGAACCTTGCAAAAATGTACTTGTAAGTTTGGAGAGGTCATCAAATCACTACTTGGATATTTTAGTGAAATATTCAAGTTAGATACTTGGGGACTAGACGTAGGTTTGGTTATAAGACGAATTAGTATAAATTGACTATGACATTCTTTCTCTTTCCTTAGATTTTAAATTTTCACATTATAACTACTATTGTTTTCAAATTGCAAGAAGTTCCTTTGATTTTAAATTCTAACATCTACCTGTCTTTTGTACAATTTGGTAGTAACTTGCAAAAATTTTCAAATCACACACAATTCACCCCATTTTTATGTGTGCTTGCTTTATCATATTCGTGTCTTAATGTACACCATATGAAAGAAGTAAACAAAAGCAACACTAATAATGGTTAAAAAATATTTGATTTCCCCTTTTATTGTATCCTAATAAGGAACACTCAGGATAAATAAAAATATGGTTACTTTGAGATTAAATAAAATTTTAATTGAGCAAACACATCTAACATGGCATTGATTGCTGATATATCTTTCTAGTGACTAGTTTCTACATTGATCCAAAAAGTTTCTCCAGTTTTCAACATAATCATAATATATGTAAAAATGTAAACTTTAAATCTATAATTTTTTAAATTTTTATAATTTAATAATTTTCACAAAATAAATAATGTATCTTTATTCACGGTGAAGATAGAAATTTTCTTTTGAATTTTAATCAAGAAAAACTTGATTAAAAATAAAATTTTGATTTTCTAGTTGTTAACCTTTTTTTTGTAAAATTTCTAATGGAATAAAATTAATTTAAATAAACAAAGAAAGAAACAAGTGCCAAAACTCAATAAAAACTTTTTTTTAACTTTTTTAATTATCTATTTTCAAGTGACAAATAGAATTCAAACATTTATATAATTAAACTAAAAATATAGGTCACTTAAAAACATTATCTATCAATCTCTCATTTATAACATAACCATGATTTAATAATATAACATAATATGCTTATAATAAAAGTTAAATCCTCTTTGTTATCATCACAACAATAATCACAATTAAGTAAAAAATTAGAGAGGATCATAGCAATTATACATCCTTTAATTTGGCATACTCCCTTTTATATATGACAAAACTAGTTTAAAATTTAGTGTGATCTAAAATGAGGTATATCTTAATAGTTCAATAATAATGTTTTTATTAAAAAAACAAATCATGTTAAAATTCACATAATCATTCAT
>JANJEY010000004.1:55351413-55362888 GCA_024703695.1 Erythroxylum cataractarum | reverse complement strand
TAACAACATATAATAAATAACAATATGCTTAACTATCATAAATAATACATAAACAAGCTCAGAGTGTCAAATACATAAACAATAATATTTTGTTCAATCATGAAACTCAATGATGCCCATTCTTTTGATATGTTCATTAAAGGTCTTTGACAATAATCCTTTTGTAGATGGATCCCAATCATAAAATTTGTGCTAATATATTCAATTGACACTCTTTGTTTCTAAACTTCTTCTTTAATGGTAATTTTTTTAATTTTCATAAGTTTAGCATCCTTGAAATACATTGCATTTTAAAAAAAGGACTGATGCAATAGTATCACAATAAATTATCAACAGTTTGGTAATATTATTGATAATTTTAAATCTAGAAATAATTTTTCATAACCATAAGCCATGAACGATGGCCTCAAAGCATGCCGCAAACTTAGCTTCTATAGTTTTATGAAATTGCTCCTCCAACTAAAAGGAACAGATAGCCAAATGTGAATTTTCTTGTGTCAACACATCTAATATAGTTTCAGCCTATGTATCCAGTAACCTCAAAACGATTAGATCTTCTATAAGTAAGCATATGATCTTTTGCTCTTTGCAAACATCTTAATATTACATTGCAACTTTTCAACATTCTAATCAAAAGTTACTTTGATATCAACCTAGCATTCTAATAGAAAAGCTAATGTCTGGTTTGGTGCAAGTTTGAGCTTACATTAAACTCCTAGTAATAGATGCATAAGGAATATTTTCCATTCCTTTATATTCCAATTTATTTTTTGGGAATTGCTTAATAATAAATTTATCTCCTTTTTAAATTAAAACAATACTTGCAAAGTACTTTTTTCATTTTCTATATCTTTAAAATTTATTGATATATGCTTTTTAAGACAACCCTAACATTCTTTGTTATCTGTCGCAAAACATTCCAATTCCTATCATATAAGACACTTCACTTATATCTTTCATTTCCAAATCTTTTTAAATAAACTTCTTGATGTCATGTAGTACTAAAATCATTAGTAGTATGCAAGATGTCATTAATATATAAGACTAAAAGATGGCCACTTCTCTATAGGCTACTTTAGCTTTAAGCTTCACTGAGTTTAACTTAAACTCATTCATTATTCATGTTTTTGAAAAAAAACATATAAGACTAGAAATATAAATTTTCTCCCATTGACCTTCATATATACACATTGATCAATAATATTTTCTTTAATTTTTTTAAAAAAGTAATGGTATCATTAAACTTAAAATACCATTGTTAAAATGCTTGCTTAAGTCTATATATTGTCCTCTTAAGTTCATACACCATAAGTTTCTTTTCTTCAACTAGAAAGCCCTTGGGTTGATCTATATAGATTTCTTCCTCTAAATCTCATTTAAAAAGGGAGTTTTCATATTTATTTGATGAAGTTCTAAACTATGATGAACTACCATTGCCATAATAATTCTAAATAAACCCTTTTTTGAAATGAGAGAAAATGTCTCATTATAATCAATACCATCCTTTTAAGTGTAACCTTTGGTAAGAAGTCTAGCATTATATCAGTTGAAATTGCCATTAGAGCCATGTTTAGTATTAAAGCCCCATTTACACCTTACTATCTTACAATTTCTGGCAATTGAACAAGATCAAAGACTTCATTGTCCTCTATAGATTTGAACTATTCCTCTATGACGTCTAACTACTTATTAAAATTTTCATTTCAATGGCTTGTAAAAATATAACTGGATTTTTATTAATTCCTAGGATACCTTCTACCTCTTGTAAATAAACCATTTAATCATTAGAAATAGCTTATCTCCTTTTGTCTTTGAGATTTTCTTAAATACTACTTCATATAGCTCATATATATATATTCATTAATATTGATGTCATTGTTTAAATTTTGTTCATGAATTTATTTTTCTTGTAAGTTGTCAAAATTTTCGACAACTCTAGGAACAAATACTTGAGGAGAAGTTATCGATAAGGGAACTTGTATTCTAACTTCTTAAATTTTCACATTATATGATTCTAAACTCCTACTAGTTGTACCATTTTTTTAATAAATGTAGCATTTGAGTTTCAACAATTCTGATAATAAAATATATACCTTTTAGACTTTCTAGATAACTAATAAAAAATCCATTGGTTGTTCTTAAATATAATATCTTTTCATGTGGATTATAAATTCTTACTTTTGCTAGAAAACCCTAAACATGTAAGTGCTTTATACTAGGTTTTGTTCCTATCTATAGTATAAAGGTGTCTTAAAAATTGCTTTATTAGGCTAGTTAATAAATACATGACAGTTGTCAAAGAATACATTCACAATGATATAGGTTAAGAATAATAATTCATTATACTCTTAACTATGTTCATTAAAGCACAATTACATCTTTTAACTCCATCATTTTGCTGTAATGTACTTGACATTGTGTATTGAGTATATATTCCACACTTTTCAAGTAATTTATCAAATGGACTAGACACTGTCTAGTTTTATTATGTTTCTCTTAATATTCATCACACCTATCAAATATGATATTTTGCACCTTTTTATCTAACCATCTTTCTACCTTATTAAAAAAAAAACACCTCTATGACATGCACTAATGATATTTTTCATGCAATAAATAAATATAGGCATAATGTGAAAAATCTTCAATAGAAGTAATGAAAAAATTTTCTCCACTAAATAATGTAACATTAAAAGTTCCATATATACCAGTGTTATAATTTCAAAGAGTTGTGTGTATCTTGTGCCTTCTTTCTTAATTGTGAGCTTTGTATATTTTCCTTTAATACAATCTATATAAATGTTAAGATTAGTAAAATTTGAAATTTGGAAGGATTTCGCTCTTTACTAATTTGACCATTCTTTTTTTGGATGTGTGACCCAAAAGTTTATGTCATAAGTAATTTGCAATCTCATTTAGTACCAACATTATAATACAAGATTAATAAAGTTTCAACAAAAAGATTATCAAGCTTTAATTTATACAATCCATCACAAAGAACATCGAAACTAATAAGACAATTATGTTTTAACAAAACTAAAACTTCCATTATTAAATTTAAAAGAGTCAAGTTTTGATAAAGAAACTAAGTTTCAAGAAATAATAAGAATATAAAGAGTTTGAAAAAGGTTTAAATGATGTATAGTATCTAAAATCAAAGGGTAGGTTCCAATAACCTCAACTAAAGCTTGGACTTGGTTTTCTATAGAGACAAACTTTTTATTTGAATTTATAGTTTAGTTCATAAGTAATCCCTACATTGTATTAGTAACATGAGTAGTACATTTAGAACCAGTTCACCAAGTATTACAATAAACTTCTACTAAATTTGATTCGAAATATACTAAAGCACTAAGCTTACCTTTTTTCTTTTCAAACCATGCCTTATGTTTTAGGCAATATTTTAATAGTGTCTAATTTTCTTATAAAAATGACATTTATCATTCTTGGATTCCTTCTTACCGATCAAAGTTAATGATATATTTATCTTATTAAGTATATTCTTCTTTCTAACTCCTTGATGACCCACTAAATTAATTAAGTAAATTCCTTATTTCTTAAGCCTTGAATAAGGATACCTTGTAATTTATTCAACAAGTCATTTGTCTTTTATCATATCGTAACTTATTTGGAATGAATTATATTCAAGAGGTAAGGAGCTAATGATAAATTGAACAAGGAAACTTTCATTCACTTTTATTCCTATGGTCTCAATCTTGTTGTATTGATCATTTCAATGACATGTTCATGTATAGTATGAAATAATCAAATTTTGTGGTGGCTAGCATACCCATCAAATTCTTGGAAAATAACTTATTAGTAGAGTCGGACTAAGGAATATCTTTAACAATCTTAAGATATTCCTTAGCATTTTCAATTATATGAATTGTAGCCTTAATATTGTAAGACATAATCATTCACATAAAAATTAAAGTTAACTATTTGATCTTTTTCAAAGCTTATGGAAAGATTTTTCTTTAACGTTGTTAATATCAGTAAGAGCAACGAGCTTATTAGTTTGGAGTACTAAGCCTAGGATTCCTAATTTGAAATGAAGTTGTTGACACTATTCAGCAAATTTAAGCCCATTGAATTTCATAATAGACAAAGCATCTGAGTGAATCACAACATCATTAAATTCTATAAAAATATGTTAAATGCTTATTCATTAATGTTGTGAGTCATAATTTAAATACATAAACAGAATCAAATAACAAACATGTTAACAATGTGTATCTTGTGGTTCTCCTTTGGGTGAAACAACAATATACAAAATAACAACAATTAATGCTTAACATTATTTTTACATTATTGATAATTACACACACTATAATTAGATATATTTGTTATCTTTAGATTATACTAAACATACCTAACAAAATTAGTCACGGACATTTTCATCAATATAAAATTAACTAATCAATCCTCGATCGATTCTTAAATATTTATAACCAATGAACTTTACTAGACCTATTAAATGTATATCATTTCAATTTTAAGCATCATATTATCATGGATAACTAATTATTATTATTATTTAATTTGATTGATGACTAGCAAATTATTCATTACCTAAATACTAAACTAAATAAATTTAATTATCATTACATATGATATACCACTAATTGATTATTAATGAAAACATATAATTTATTTATGCAATGGCTAAAATAATATAATTTATCTATATATATATATATATATATATATTCTATTAAACATATTCTCTTAATTCCTTCCTACACATGAGTTTAGTTATATTAATAATCTTTTATTTTTATTTATTTATTTTAATAAATAATGTTTAGTATAGTTATATAGATTATCTTTACCCAGATAAGATAAAATAATTAAAAAATAAGCTTTCATGTTTAATAAATACATATTGTGCTTAATCATTTATTATTATCTTATCCTATAAGATCTCGAAAAATGGCTAAAAACAGCTATAATAATAATCTCAATAATTTAAAATATTCATAAGTTTATCATGAAATTTTTATTTTAATCAGTTTTTAAAGCAAAAAATTATTAATTTTAAAAACAAGAATATTTTATCACATATAATTCTAATATACATAAAAATATAAAGTTTAAATTTATAAGTCTCTAATTTTTTTTAAATCTTATAATTTTCACGAAGTAAATAACGATCCTTTATCCATGATAAAGATACAGAAATCCTTTTGACTCTTAACTTTACTTTGGTTTGTCAAATCTTTAAAGTCGATTAATTAGTTAAGTTTAGGGAGCCCGATTATTATGATAAATATTAATATGCAACTTTCCTTAATGAATTGCTAGGAGTCTAATTTTGAGATGTTAGGCCAAGAGAGAAACAAAAAGGGTCATCATGGCTCATAATCAATCTCTAAATATATATAAAAACAAAAATGAATGTCTTGAAATTGGTGGATATGACTTGGAATCCAAAAGAGCAAGTAGCAAAGCTTTGGAATTAATCCATATCCATTCCGTCATTCATAGCTTTAACAGAAAAGAAGGGTAGAGTTACATTTCTTTTTCATATTATACTATCTTCATTTCCATGCGTGTATATTGGAGACACTGTGCTGCCACAATTCCAAAAATGAGAAACCCTACAGTTTGATGTTGCTCAAGATGAGGTGCCGTATTGTCATGAACCACCGCAAGTGTCTATGTACGGACTAGTCAGAATCATCCCCCAAAACCAAAAAAGGACCACTTCCACGAATAAAACCACCCATACTTCTATCATATCAAGTGGCAACTCCTGATGTTTCTGGCACATAATTCCGCCTATCAACCTCTTCCCACACCAACTTGGACACTATCTCATCGCATTCAGGCACGTATTCCTGTAAATTAAGAAAAGAAATGAGAAACATAAAAGTTAAGGAATTGTCAGCATTTAACAAATACTCCACCACGACCAAGTCATTGAAAGTATGTATACTACTGGTCTACTAAACCTTTTCTCAACTCTAAGGCAAAAAAGCTATTATTCAAATAAGAGAAGGAACTAATCAACTTACCTCAAGTTGTCTGACCAATTGTTTTGCGGTTGGTGCAGACACGATAATACGACGGGCAGTTGGAGATACGAAACCCTCATCAACGGCCTTATCAACGAAAGATAACAATGAATTGTAGTACCCATCTACATTCAATAGACCCACCTGCAATTTAAGTAATAAGCCACGGAATCAAGCTCTAAACACTATTCTAAGCTGTAATTGAATAGACAAGCATCATCCTTTTCACCGTAGGCACTTTCTTTTTATGTAATTGTTGAGACTCTGATAAGAATCTCTCACCCATTCAAACGGAGATCCTAGCATTCAAACAATCATCCAAATCACTTATAGTATGATCATAATTGGGATGCCACATCTTAAGCCATCTTTCCATGTGATTCCATTGAAGAAACACATGAATTGATTCGGTTATGACATTTTAGTTATATACCATAACTGAAGAGAATTACCCACCCATATTAGCATGTGATATCTTTCTAATGTGGGTGGAAAATGAAAAAACAGCCGTGTACTCCAGAAACAAGACACTTTAACATCTCAGCAACCGATCATGCCCACAAATAAGCTTGAATATAACATGAGAACCTAATTATTCTAATCAGACGTTTGGACCAAAACATTACATCACATGAAGGTGGTGAAAAACTCCATTATCAGCTGAATTTGGTAGTTGTGTCATTCTAACACAATATCATTAGCTTACATCTTGTAGGGGCATATTTTCTACCAGTATTAGTTATAGTACATCTAAAACCTCTGTTAATAACATACTAAAGCAAAAAGAAACAAGGTAGAAACAGAATAAAAAGGGGATAATTCTTACAGGTTTTCGATGGATACCAAGCTGAGCCCATGTAATAACTTCCAGCAGTTCTTCTAGAGTGCCATAACCCCCTAACGTGGATTTATTGTCACATGTCAGTCAGTCAGTACATGATAGAATAAGAAAGAACAATGAGAATAAAAACCCTTTAAAGATTCTCAAGGCCTGAAACGCGGATCTTATCTTTCAATCGGTAAACCAAAAAAAGAAAAATCTACAGATTAAATCCTCACCCGGTAATGCGATGAACGCATCAGCTTGACGTGCCATCTCAGCTTTCCTTTGATGCATATCAGACACAGCTCTTACTTCTCCAACAGTTTGACCAGTTATCTTCGACCACGACAACAACAACAACAATTCAGGTGTTACTATTAAATTTCCAAAGCAATGTATTTCATTAGTCAATTTATCCGCTGCAGTAGCAACAAAGAAAGAAAAAGAATATGAAGCCCAACAACCATATTGTATTGATTCACCTAAAGCAATCGAGACAACAAAACTCAACTCCTAATATCAGGCACACAAAAAAAATGAAAAAAAGAGAGAACTTCAGCAATGTACCTCTCTAGGCATCAGGCTCCTTGGTATAACTCTGCAAAACGGAAAATAATCATAAATGAAGGGATATTAGTCTGACACACATAATGAATTTCAAAGATATGCAAAATAACCAAACAATTAAATACCAATCAACCAACAACAAAATATAAAATATCAGGTAAAAAGAGAACAATGCAACGTGTAAAGAATACGGAATGGGCCAAACTTGGCTTCCCCATGTAATTACAGGCTAAAGAGCATGGAACACCTGGTAAGCTGCCCTTCTGTGTTCAATATGAAAACTAATACAGTGACGTGATATGCGGTATTAATGTCTTTTTCTCTAATTTAAAGTGGCTGCACTTTCCATTCGTGAAAGGAAAGGGACTCCGAATCAGTAATCACAGCCCTTGTAAAGTTAAGAAGCTTTCCGTCGAACTCTTTTACACTGTTTATTAGGCGTTAACAGTGTGGCTGACATTGAAAGAACCAAAATGGATTCAATATTATTCAACTAATCAAAGCTGCAAAAGAAATTAGTTAAGGCGCACTGGTGGATATTGTACTATGGGGACTTGAATCCATAAAAACTGCCCGTCAATACATGACTACCATGTTCAGAGTCTTTATATATATAACCAAAAAGAAGCGAACTTTATATCCCAAAAGATTAGGACCAGCATTTGATCCCATGATTCCTGTCCTTGAGGAGATCTTGGAAATGAGACTCCACTCCAAAGAAAATTGGGAAAGTTGCATGGCTAAACTAGTTGCAAAATAAAGAACAAAGAAGGTAACTATCATGAGAAGTGTCTGGTATGCGGTATGCCCATAAACAAATTTATTTGATGATGAAAACCAAGGGAGCGAGACAGACAAATACTAACCCTAGAACATGGCGCCCACCATCATGAACTGCCTGAGACACAAGACCCATCAATCCCACGCTTCCACCTCCGTAGACCAAATCAATCCTCCGCTCAACCTTCAAATTCCTCGAAAACTGAACCCATTAAAATGTGCCACAGAATCCAATAATAAATTTCACAATATAACATTATAAAATAGGTAGTTATGATTCGTGGAAAGGAAACTATCTATGGATAATTACAAGAAGTCGCAAGTGAAACAATGGAAAAACCACGAAGGGAGGAAAGAGACTAGTGAATGGTAAATGAAATAAATATATATTTAATAGAAGCCCCATAAGCAAAAATCATGAAGTTTATAGTTATTGAAGCTTGTGGAGGCAACCCAATGTAAGAACACGCTTGAGAGTCATTATACCAGGGCAGCACGCTTGGTTCCCCATGAAACAGCAGAAAATTACTGTAACCGGTAACTCATTTTTCCAGTTCCACAGGAGGGAAAAAAAAAACACAAATTTATGGGATTTTTACTTATGAAAGAAACATAAAAAACAAAAACAAAAAGATCATGCAAGAAGGCTGCTCAACTGACAGGCAGGTTACAGCTAGCAGTCTTTCATGCCAAACATAAATGAAAATGATAAACCCTAAACCCGCTCGCTCCCTTTGTTAATTTCCCCGACAATCTTATTCCCACGTTGAAGCCTAGCTTGCTTGGTTGCTGCAACTTGCCTCACCACACCCACTTGTGAAGAGAGAAAATGATATGAACAAAACAAAATCATGGAAATCGGAGTGATAAAAACAGACAGGACAAAACACCATAGAAGCAAGTACTTCTCTATTCATTAACAGATACATGAGTGGTAAAAACAGGAGGGAATCTGGTAGCCCCAAGAAAACTGAAGAAGAAAAAAGAAGATTCACTGTTGAATAAATTTCAATCCAAAATCCAACCGATCCCAGTTCAAGAAGTGATGGAAAAAGAAAGGAAATAAAACCCGAGTCAAATGTGGCCTTATCGGTTGCGAAAGGAAGATGGTTTAATATGGAAAGTAGAACCAAAATTCGGCTTCAGGTAACAGGGCCCAACATATTGTCTCCGACAAACGTATATCTATGCAAAATGAATGAGTATTTCAAACATGTAAAGTACCAGCTCTTTTCCCAGCTCAATGGCAGCTTCTTGGTAGCTAGTTTTCTTGCCTGGTTTGCTTCCACAGAACACGCAAATCCTCTGAAACCTCGACTTGGATTCCTCCATGTTATTGTTCGTTCTCTTTTAATGTGTGAAGCCACAGTTGAGGATGAGAACGAGTGTATGAGAACAAAGTTGAGATGCACCACAATACTAAAAACTCCAGCATTTATAAAGACCTCCGCATTATTTTTTAATTATTATTCATTTATTTACTGTCAATACTCAATATTGCGTCTTTACTATTTTATTTTGGATTATAATTTAAATACGATCGATAAGAATGCTGTCTGGAACTTTGATTACCTGCTTCGCAGCTACAGAGACGAAAATGAGCCGCAATTCACACAAGATTACCCAATGAATGTAGTCCACGTGGCAGGGATGGTCTCAAGAATTGGGTGCCTTGAATTGTATTGGCTAAACCATCTGACTTTCTTGTAGATTGGGAAGCTTCTTTATATTATTTGTATAATATTATTTTGATTTTTAAGGATAAATAAGGAGTACGCGTTCTTACTTTGGAATAATTTAGTCACAGAAATTTCTATAAAAATAATTGATTATCATAAAAAGGAAGCAATAAATATGTAATAAAGATTAATATTATTGAGATCATCGAGCATACGATATTTTTCTTCCCCCGACCAAACCAATTAGTAATAGACAGTTTATAAATATAATTTCTTTCAATTTTTATAACTTATTAAAATATAAATTTATTTTTATTGTTATTTAATTTACTGTCATCTAAATATATAGATGAAAATAAACTAGCCCATTAGTTGTCTAAGCTAATTTATTGTGTTATAAATTAATTATAAGATAGATCTCAGAGTTTTTTTTTTTTTTGAGGAAGTAGATCTCAGAGTTATAAATTCAAAACATTAATTTAGGAGTTGTTTCCAATCTTAATATAAATGAGAAATTTATTTCTTTATTCAATTATTGATTTCATTTAAACTATTAATATGTTATTTTTAATGTACTTTAAATAAATTATCATATATCATATTTAAAAATTTTAAACAAATTATTAATTTAAAGTTTTGGGAAGCATATGTCTGTTTAGCTTAAACCAAACTAGTATGATGATATGAACTAATTAATCTCTTATGTGTTTTGAATTAGGAAAGGGTCACCTCTTATCTACATGTATTCATTTTAAATAGGGACACTCCAGGTGTTTCTTAACCAACTTTCGTTTTAAACGCCTTAAATTAGGACTTTCACCGGATTGATATTGCACATCTAGGATTCCAATAAAAAGGGGGCTAAGATGCTCACTTTTTTAAATTTTAACACATGCATGGTTATTCACGATCTAATGTATTGATTAATTTTGATAAGCATTATCCGTTCTAAATTAATAAATTTTATGAAAATAGAATATTCTCTGTGTGTGTATTTTCATATTTACTTATAATTGATATGAAAAAATTACATCAACTTAAAATGTATATGATTTTTTTGAAATAAGAGATTTATAAATAACTTATAAAACCAAATATCTGTAAAAAGGGATATTTCACTTTGTCCCACATAAATTTGTGGTTAAAAGTGACAAAGCCTATAAAAGGCTCATCCTACTACTAAATTAGTTCCGACCACTTTTAGTAGAACCTTTACTGATTTATACGTCCAAAAAAATACATCAAACTAAACTAATTAAGTCTAATAAACCGCCAGTCTTCGACTTTTTTAATGAGTAGGGGTGTTCATGGTAGGGTAACCTGACCCGTTCATCAATAACCTGAACCTGAACCTAAATGTCAGGTTCGATAATTTCACGAACCTGAACCTGAACCTAAAGAACCTATATGATTGGTTAACCTATTTTCAGGTTCGGTTCTCAAGGTAACCAGAACCTATTCATATCAATATATATGATAAAAATTATTAAAAATTATTGGTGAAAAAATACAAATTATTCATAAAAGAATGCATATCAAATCCATCAAAGATTAATCCAATATGTTAAACCAAAGCAAAGTAAAAATAAGCCAAACAATGTCTTATAAA
>JANJEY010000004.1:55310376-55337681 GCA_024703695.1 Erythroxylum cataractarum | reverse complement strand
ACTCATTCCTCTATAATTAGAGGTCAATGAATGCTCAATCAATAGAATGCAGTATGAAATCCTAACCCTTCCCAATTTACCGATATGCCCATTACATCAGTAACGGGATGTTACAACATCAAAGGAAAAGTCACTAAGACCAAAAATAAAGATGGACATAGAAGTCTAAGTCTCTTAGAAATCATTCACACGGACATCAGTTGACCTCTATCTCCTGCTATTTGTGATAACAAGTACTTTATTACCTTTATTGATGACTTTTCTCTATTTGGCTATCTTTTTCTAATCAAAGAAAAAAATCTGAAGCACATAAGAAATTCAAATTTTTAAACTTGAATTTGAAAAACAATTAGGAAAAGTCATCAAGGTGGTGAGATCTGACTGTGTTGGTGAGTAGTATGGTAGATTTGATGTTGGATAGTAACATATGGGACCATTTGCTAAATTTTTGCAAGCTTGTGGAATCATTCCATAATATATCATGCTTGGTAGTCCTGAACAAAATGGTGTAGTTGAAAGACAAAGCCGTACTTTAAAAGATAGGATAAGGAGTATGATGAGTGGAACTAATTTGCCATATTTTTTTATGGAAGGAAGCCTTAAAAACTACTCTTTACATTCTTAATAGAGTTCTTAGCAAATCTGTTCCAAAAACACCTTTTGAACTTTGGACAGATAGAAAACCCAATTTAAATCATTTTCGTGTGTAGGGTTGTCCTGCAGAAGTTAGGATCTATAATCCCTTACAGAAAAAGACTAACCTTAAAACTACGCATTGTTACTTCATTGGATATCCAGACCATACAAAAGGGTATAGGTTCTATTGTCCTAAAAGCAGTCATAGAATTGTGGAATCTATGAATGCAAAATTTCTAGAATTGGACAAGGCTAAAGCTATTATTCCTGTTGTTGATTCTACTATTACTGCACATAAGATCGTTTCTTTGCCTGTTTCATGTTCAAGTTAAGAACTTGGTTGATGCTCCTTTAGTTGATTCCCCTGCTCCGGTTGATCATCTTAATAATGTTGATGACCCTCTCGCACTAGTCGATACTTCTCAACATATTGAACCTATTATGCAAATACCTCTTAGAAGGTCAGTTAGACAGAGGAGACTAATTATTTCCAATGATTACTTTACATATCTTAGTGAAGACATGTATGATATTGGGGATAATGTTGATCCTAAATCTTATCAGGAGGCAATGTCTTATGCTAATGTTTATATATGGGTAGATGCTATGAAAGAAGAAATGCAACCTATGGCTAATAATGAAGTGTGGGAATTTGTTGACTTGCCTAAAAATTGTAGGGTAATTGGTTGTAAATGAATTTTTAAAACTAAGAAGGACTCGAAGGGTCAAGTTAAGAGATATAAAGCTAGGCTAGTAGCGAAAGGTTTCACGCAAAGAGAGGGCATTGACTTTACTGAAACTTTTTTCCCTGTGTCCAATAAAGATTCATTTAGAGTCGTCATCCCTCTTGTAGCACATTTCAATGTGGAGTTAAATCAAATGGATTTCAAGACAACTTTTTTGAATGGTCATCTCCTCGAGGAAGTATACATGCAACAACTTGAAGGTTTTCAGTCAAATGGCAAATT
This sequence comes from Erythroxylum cataractarum, assembly GCA_024703695.1. Taxonomy (NCBI): domain Eukaryota; kingdom Viridiplantae; phylum Streptophyta; class Magnoliopsida; order Malpighiales; family Erythroxylaceae; genus Erythroxylum; species Erythroxylum cataractarum. Next base: position 55,336,077 of record JANJEY010000004.1, on the reverse strand, counting down.
GAAGAAATCTATTTATGGTCTGAAACAGGTTGCTAGGTAGTGGTACCTGAAATTTGATGAAGTCGTTTCCTCCTTGGGTTTTGAAGAAAATAAACTTGATTAGAGTATATACCTAAAGATCAGTAGGAGTAAGGTCAATTTTCTTGTTTTATGTGTTGATGATATTCTACTTGCTAGCAGTGATCTTGGCTTGCTGAATGAAACTAAACTGATGCTGACAAAGCATTTTGAGATGAAAGATCTTGGTGAGGCAAGTTTTGTGCTAGGAATTAAAATTGAAAGGGATGTATCTCGTAACTTATTTGGCTTGTCTCAAAGGTCTTATATTAATGAAGTCCTGGAGAGATTTGACATGCAAAACTATAAATTTGGTGATATACCAGTTGTTAAAGGTGACAAATTCAATAAAAACCAATATCCTAAGAATAAAATTGAAAAGGCAGAAATGAAGAACAGACCATTTTATAGTGCATTGGGGAGTTTGATGTATGCTCAGTTTTACATTAGGCTTGATATTGCTTATATAGTTAGCGTTTTGGGTAAGTACTAGTATAATCCTTGTAATGCTCATTAGGTAGCTACTAAGAAAGTGATGAGATACTTGCAAAAACCAAAGAGTATATGCTTGTGTGTAGAAGAGTTAACAACTTAGAGATAATAGGGTATAGTCACTTAGATTTAGCTGGATGCCTCGATGATATGAAATCGACTTCTGGTTACATCTTTATGTTGGATTGGGGTGCGATATCTTGGAAGAGTAAGAAGCAGACTGTTGCATCTTCTGCTATATAGGCTGAATTTATTGCTTGTCATACGACTACTACACATACTGTTTGGTTGAGAAACTTAGTGATCAAACTTCGCATTGTGGATTCCATTGCTAGACTTCTCATAATCTATTGTGATAATAGTGCAACAGTGTTTTACACTAAAAATAACAAGACTTCTAGTGGTTCTAAGCACGTGGAATTAAAGTATCTAAATGAGAATAAAGAGATAGTCATTGAGCATATAGTTATAGATTTCATGCTAGTTGATCCCTTAACCAAGGGTCTTTGACCTATAGTGTTCTAGAAGCACATCACAGACATGGGGATTTTAAGCTCTTTTAATGTGCTTGACTAGTGGGAGTTTTGAAATGTATGTGATCTTTCATTATCTTGTTAGACTTTTATTGTTAAATGCTTGGATGTTCATTTCGCATGGATTATGTTATTTTAATGCAATTAATTTGAATACTCGCTTATTACTATTTAGTTTACATATCAATTACTATTTTAAAACTCGGTTTTGCTTTTATATCATCATGTCTCGTGATTGACACCATATTAGAGTTAGAGATATGTTACAAAATGTTAGACTTGGTGTTCTATAAGATCATAATGTCTCCTGGTCAACACCATATTTGAGTCTGTAGATGCTATTATATAACTCAGTGCTGTTTTTACTCATCATATCGGTGGTTGACACAATATTGGAGTTCAAGGCATTATAGTTCATAATGAACTATACAATTTCTCTTTCTTTAAGCCTATTTTAAGAGAAATTGTACGGACTGACGTTGAAAGTAGCACCTTACATTAATTATTGGATCACCTTTATGTGCTATACTTTCAAGCTACATTACACACTAATGACTGGTCGACAAGGCAATGATATATGTAATTATGGTTCAATGTTATATTCATAAAGGTTATAATGGGTGCAATAGTTCAATGTCATTTGATTTTGATTGGACTTAGTCCTATTGAAGTTCTGCATCTCGAATCATACATATGTATTCATATATCTATTTTAAATGTGACCACATTGTAAGAAATTGAGTTTATTAGCTTACATTTTCATAGTTTTTTTGAACAACAAAATAAATTTAAACAATTAATTTTGCCGAAGTGGGAGAATGTTAGAATATATTTTATGGGCTAATAATCTGATCCCTATTGTGATGCCTATGATCCACTATTAATGTGATCCCTATTGGACTTAAACCCTTTATATCGTTAGTGTGATTAATGGTGTAGGTCTAACCCTAAAGCCCATGATGGGTAGGCCTCGGGTTAATATCTATGGCTAGGTCTCCACAGCACTCCCTATATATATACATATAGTCTCTTTAGGGTTTGTCCCATTGATAACTGTAACTGAAAAGGGAGTGGGTTTGCTGTGGAATTCTTGGCCATTACCGAATACTTGCACGGTGTTTTCATAATTTGTTGATCATGTCTTCAACAAGTAAGTATCTGTTTTACCTATCACGTATTGTTATTATTGATTCTAGTTTTTTAACATTGTAAGAATCAATATTTCTTTTCTTGTGCAAAAGAAAACTTTACTCGACTTGTAATAAGTTATTGGCATTCGTAAGTTTCTGTATCGAAGTCAGTAGTCACCCAAGCCTTAAGCACCAGATAAACCTACTTTTAGATATATCCTCCAAATCTCAAGCAAATTTTCTTTGCCTCACTGTAAATGTGTGAGTGCTATTATCAGGACTATTAAATGAATAAATCCATCTGCCAGATATTATTTACTTAAGAAGAATTTAGATATTATTTATAAAATATTTAGATAATAAAGATAAAGAATATATAGTATAAAGTAAATATTAAATTGTATGATAATTATAACTAATTAAAATGTGTGGTTATAATTTATTTGACATACTTATAAATATCTATTCATCTTCTTATTTTATATATCAAAAAATAAGTTAAAGCATACAAAAGGAAAACTTGCAAGAATTACAATTTTATAGGTTCTAAATCACAAATTAAAAATTTTGCACTTATAGTTAAAGAGCACTCGTATTATAATTCCTCTGTTCTCTTATAATAATATTTTTTTGTATATTCTACTTCTTTTAAATTGAGTTGCGAACTTAATCTATCCAATATCCAGCTAGTCCATCTAGTCATTTTAATAAGTAGTATCATAGCCTAGTTATATATATATATATATAATTCACTTTTTTAAAGTAATGGGTACTATTCACGTATATACATATATGTATATATATATACACATGTATATACATGTGTATATACATATATATACATACATGTATATATATGTACACATGTATATATATATATATATACACATGTATGTATATATATATACACATACATCTATATGTATATACACATACATCTATATGTATATATACATACATCTATATGTATATACACATACATCTATATATATATATATATATATATATATATATATACACTGTGGTTATCACTTATAGAGTTATAGTAGACTCTCTAAATTTCAAAATTAGTTAAATATTATTCACTTTTTTAAAGTAATGGGTACTATTAACATATATAATTATCATTTCCATGAAATAGTAGAAATTATTTCTCTCAACTCAAAATAGTTTGGGACATAAGTAAGAATAGCCAAATTTAAGATTGAGAAGTTAAACAAAAATAATTTCTCATTATGTAAGTTGAAGATGAAAGCTATCCTAAAAAAAGATAATTACTTTATAGCGATGGACAGAAAGCCAATGAACTTCACATACAGATGCGAATGGTATTGTAAATATTTATCTAGTTTTAACTGGTGAAGTTTTATAAGTGTAGAGGAGAAGAAAATGACAAAAGAGACATAAGATCATTTCATAAAGTTGTATGAAATCAAGTCACTTCACAATAAAAATTTTCTAGAGAGGAAACTTTATATTTTCTAATGTTAGAATCCACTTTAGTGATTGGGTATATTAATAACTTGACTACCCCATTTTCTTAACTCATATTGTTGGGTTATAGAATAAAGCTATATGAACGTGTTAAACTTCTACTTCAAAGTCTACATGAGTATATTGTAACCACAGTTTTGCAGGAAAAAAGTCACCATAACAATAAGAAAGATATGCAATCCATTTTACAACAAGTCAAAAAGCTTTAAGACTGACAAAAGAGAGATCAATAAAGCGTGGCCTAAATGAAAGCCAAAATTATGGTAAATTAAAATCAAAAAGTAAAAAAGAATTTAAAAGGTTACATTTGTGGCAAGAAAGGTCACTTGTAAGGATTGGTGGAATTTAAATAAAAATTTTTCAATCTTATGGAAATTTTACAAATGCTTCAGATAATAGTAATGCTCTATACTAGGAAACAACAACAATAATTGAAAGAAAAAAGTCACTACTTGATGCATGACCTTTTGACCCAGTGACCCTTTGACTTATAAGCTACATTCCACATAACCTCTATAGGAATATGGTTCCATCACTATTAACCTATCTTAGGAGGATCTGTGTAAAGTTGTGATGATTATCCTTTAAATGTTTTTTGGTATTGGAACCATCATATTAAAGATGTACAATGGAACAATTTATACTATTTAGTAGGTAAAACACATAGAGGGCTTGAAATAGAATTTGTAATATCTAAGAAAACTAGATGATCTTAGGTGTAAAATAAAATTTATTAACAAAATTTTAAAGATACTTTGAGGTGTATTTGCACTTATTAAATGCAAACTTGTATAAGTTAAAAGGAGAGGCATTGTTAGAAGCAAAAGCATCATCTGCTTCAAGTAGTATAAGGGAGACTTCAATGTTATAACTTCAAACATGGGATGTATATCTAAATAAGAAATGAGGATCCTTATTAAGCAAAAGATACTCCTTAGTTTTATAGAGGGGTTACTACCATTTTATGAGCATTGTATTATGAAGAAGTAACGTGTCGTAGAATTTATCACATCAAATTCAAGAAGCAATATTGTTCTTAAGTTAGTTCACTCTAAAGTGTGGTAACCAATTCCATCCTTAGAAAAGGCATAACATTTTTTCTTTTTCATTGATGATTATTCTAGGAGGTGTTGGGTGTATCCTATCAAAAGGAAACTAGACATGTTCCTAATCTTCAAAGTCTTCAAAACACTTGTTGAACATAATTCTAATAAAAAGATCAAATGCTTTAGGAAGAATAACAAAGGAGAATGTATTAGTAATAAATTTGATGCATTTTATAAATAAAAGGCATCAAAAGACAATTCACTAGTGCATACACTTCTCAACAAAACGAAGTGGTAGAGAAAATATATAGAACTCCATCAGAATGAACAAGAGCAATGTTGAGAATTGCAAGCCTATATACGCCTTTTTAAGAAGAAGCTGTCAATAACGACTATTGTATGGTGAATTAGGTCCCATCAATAGTAATTAAGCTGAAGATACTGATGAACATGTAGATTAGAAAGCCAGTAGATTATTCAAATCTCTATACATTTAGAAGTTCTATGTACATGATATATAATGCTAAAGAAACCATAAAGGTGGATTTAAAATTTAGAAAATGTTTATTTTTAGAATATGTTGAAATAGTGAAAGGGTATTGATTATGGGATGCTACCTTTATAGAAGAAAAATTACAAAAGGAAGAAAAAGATAATATCAATTCAAAAAGAAGTTTAAAGACTACTATATAGATAGAAAAGGAATTTCAAACTTCTTTTGTAATAACACTAGAGTAAGATGTTCATGGGCTAGTTGAGTTTGAAACTCTAAAAGTTCATTGATCAAATTATAGAAAAAGAATAACAAATTGGCACTTGGATTGCGTAATAGAGGGTAATACCTTTAACATAGGATAGAGAGCCATTAACTCTCTAAGAAGCACTTAATAATAATCTAGATGCCTATCAATGGATGGCAATACTACGTGAAGAAATTGAAACTCTTTACAAAAATAAAACTTAAGAACTTATAACATTACCATAATGAAGGAAGCCCATTAGTAATAAATGGGTCTTTATGATTAAGTGAAATAGTGACAATCAAGTGGAGCAATATCTTGCAATTGGTAGTGAAAGGGTATATACAAAAGGAAGAAATTATTTTTAATAAAATATTCTCCCTTATGATTCAATTTACTATGGTTAGAATAGTCCTAACAATGTGTACTATCTTTGATGGTAATGATTTCATTATCTTACTATTATATGTAGATGAAATATTGGTTGCGTGTCCTAATAAAGACCATATTAAAGAATTTAAAGCACAACTGACTAGGAAATTTGAAATAAAGGACTCGGGACTAGCAACTAAGACTTTAAGGATGTAAATTTATAAAAACAATAAACAAAAAGTTCTGACTTTCTTAGAAAAATTACTTAATGAAGTTTTTGCTATACTTCAATACGAAAAATTGTAAGCAAATATCTACCCTTATTCTTGTTAATTTCAAGTAATTATCTAGTATGGATTCTAACAATGAAGATGAGAGGATGGAATGTCTCCGGTACTATATGTATTTATAATGGGGAGTTTAATTCTTGTATAATTTGTTCAAAACCTAACATTGCACTATAGTAAGAGCGATTAGTCACCATATGGTGAATCCCGATAAAGATTATTGCAATGCTATAAAGAGGATCCTCAGATATATGAAGAAGACCTCTAATGTTGCTTTACAATAAGGATGATCAAACTTTATTTTTAAAGGAAAGATTGACTCTAATTATGCATGTGATATTGATAAAAACAAATACACTATAGGTTATATGTTCATGCTTACTGGCAAAGTTATAAATTAGTTTCAAAGCTACAATCATTCATGGTTATGTCAATAGTATAAGTTAAAGATATAATAGCTACATAAGTTAACAAACAAGTAGTATGATTAAAATTGGTATTTGAAAAGCTTAGGCAGAAATAATAAAAGGTTTCACTATTTTGTGATAATTAGAGTACCTTAAATTTCATTTAAAAACCAAGAATATACGAGTTTAATTTCACTTCGTTCATAAAAAAGTAGAGGAAGAACTAAGAAATTGCAAAGAGTAGATACTAAAGAAAATATGATAGATTTTATGATAAAACAGTCAATATTGATAAGTTTGTTTAGTATCAATCCTCATACAGCCTGATAGAAATATAACAGGATCATAACAAGGTGGTATAAAGATTGATTGGATTTTTCAATCAAATCTTCAAGTGAGAGATTGTTAGGTTATTTAAGTGAAAAAGTTTGCATATTACTCACAATATCTAGATAAAGATAAACAATTTATGCTATAAAATAAATATTAGAATGCTTGGTAATGACAACCAATTGAAATGTGTGGTTATAATTAGTTTGATATACTTATAAATATCCATCCTGCTTCTTATTCATATATCATAAAAAAGTTCAAGCTTCCAAGAGTAGAGCTTGTGAGAATTTCAATCTTATATATTTTAAGTTTTAAATTAATATTTATAACTTATAGCTAGAGAGTGTTTGTATTATAACTCTCTTTTTTCACTCAAAAAAATAATTTTCCTGTGGCATATTTCTTCCAAATTAAGTTATGATCTTGCTCAATCTACCTAATCATTCCAACTCTATCTAGAAATAATGTAAACACTTACAATTTTCAATCCATAAAAGAAGATAATATGGTTTGACATCCCGATGGAATGATTTTTTTCTCATTAATTCTTATAGATAAAACAAAGGAAATAATTTAAAGGTGTACCACCTTTTTTATTAAGAATTAAATACATAAAAAATTCTTATAGATAAACATTCCATATGATAAGATTTAGGAAACTAAAGTTAAATAAATTTTTTGCTTTAAAATTTTTAAGAATGTGATAAGAGACTACAAAATATAATGTTAGTTAATTGCATTTTGAAAGTTAAATTCGTATTTTATTATTTTAAAATAATAAAATAATCTGTACATGAGGCAAAATTAAGGACAAGCATATTTTAATCTTTCAACTTAACATTATTTCTTATTTTATTTACCAAATTATTAAATTTTTTAATCCAATTCTTGAACTTCTTTTATTACTACGTATTATGACTTCATTAAGCTTTATTAATGAAAATTCTATATGATATCCTTATTAAATGCATATGGCATGTAATAATTTTAATTTTGTTAACACTAATTAAAATTTATGTTAAGGAGAGAATAAATGAGTCAATTTGAGTTTTTTACAAAAAAACTGGAAAACTGTTACTAATCATGACTCTCACTTTAATAGGAGAACTATGGTGGCTTTTAAACCTTTAAAGGTTAATCTTACCTTATTCTTCTACTACTGATCAATGATCAATCTATCAGTCATATTGTTAAGGGAAAAAAAATTGTTCTAAGCTACTTTTTTTATGCTCACAACCTTGTATTTTAAAGAGGTCCTCTTTGGAATAAATCATATTAGATCCAACTAACAACAAACACTCATTGGTTGATTCTTGGTGATTTCGGTATCATCATGAATATTTCAAAAGTTGAATGGAATGTCCTTATAAATTTCTCTAATAATATAAGGTAGTGTGTAACAAGTAATTGACTTGAGAAAGGTCCAATTCTTCAGCTGGTGTAATAAAAACAATAGCATTGGTTCTTAATGGAAACCTAGAAAAAGCTTTTGTAAATAATCATTGGTTATCCACTTTTTAAGAAAGTAAGGATAAATTTGAATGCTCTCACTTCTCAGATCAATTAACCATATAAATGTTAAACCTCTCAGTGAGTAATTAAAGGAGTTTTCCATTTAGGCTCCATAATTTTCTAGTTAACGATGAGGGGTTTGTTGATGCTATTAGGAACGGGCTTAAGTATAAATTTCAGGGCTTCAAAATGTACATTTTCTGTAGAAATTAATTATGGTAAAGGAGGAACTTAAAAGGCTCAATATCATGAAAAATGGGGATACTAGTTATGTAATAACAGTGACTAAAGCCTCTCTTCTTTAAGCTTAACATTCCTTATACGTTGATCCTTTAAACTTTATAAAATAGGAGGTTGAAAGCAGAGTTCAATCTTGGAGCAGAGCTCAAGGATACGATAGGTATTATATAGTGATAGGAACAAAAAGTACTTTTATAAATTTGTCCTTTTGAGGAAAAACATAAATAGAATCACTTCTCTCTAATATTCCATAAGTGATATGGTATAGTCTCAAGTTGAACTTCCTAAACTTGTATTTGACTAACTCTCTAAGAACTTGGGGTTCTCTTCCACCTACTACTCATCTCTACAGATTATCAAATTAATTGCCCTGGATCTTTCTCTGACTCTAATATATGTTTCTTGATTTCTAATTTAGTTGAGATAGATGTGGAGAAGGTACTATTTGAGCTAATTGCTAACAAGGCACATGGATTAGATGTTCTTAATGCATTACTATTTCAAAAATCTTAGAGATTCATTAAAGATAATACAACTCAAACTATCACTGAATTTTTTAATAAGGGAAATACACTAAAAGAACTTAATAAGAACTTTATTAGTTTTATCCCTAATTCCTTTAAACCCATTTCCTTGAAGGAATTTAGACCATTATCTTATTACAACAAAATTTATAAGATAATTTCCAAATTTTTAGCCTCAAGATTTAAACCTGTCTCAGGCACTATCATTCATCCATCTCAAGGCGCTTCCATAGGTGGAGAAGAAATTGAGAACACTGTTTTATTTGTATAAGAAAAATTCAAAAATTACATAAGGAATAACTCTTTCAAGATTTTTGGCATAAAAGTTGATATTCACAAGGCATTAACTCCATCAGTTGGCAATTCATCCTTCACATTTTAGAAGCATTTGGATTTCCTAGTCACATGATCAATTGTATCAACCAATGCATAATAACTACATCTGTTTGTATTTTGATTAATTGAGAGGCTATAAAGATAATTCAAAGAGCCAAGAGTTTAAGAAAAATGGACCTATTATCTCTTACCTTTTCACTCTTTGTATTGAATTTTTCAATAAATTTATTGGAAAAACTGTAGAAATGGAAAAAAGTTTTAAGTATCATTAAAAAGCAAACTATTCATGATTTATAATCTTTCATTCACATATGACTTGCTTCAGTTATCAAAAGTTGATCTCAATTCTATTACAATTCTAATGACCTCTTTAAGAACATTCAAGCAGTCAGTGACGAAGCCAAGAAATTAGGATAGGAGGACCTAAATATTTAATTTTTTAAAATCTTAGGGGCCCAATACACCATCGGCCTTCAAATAACTCCATCCTTATATATACATATATATATATTAAAAATTAAAATATTTATTTTTCTAAAATTTTGGAGGACCCAGTGCCGCACTGGGCCCCATCTATCTTCGTCCCTGCAAGCAGTTGTTAGGTCTCTCTATGAATAAGGATAAAAGATTTGTCATTATCTCTTTTATTACAATAACTCTAGTATCATAGACTCTAACTTAATTGGCCTCAAAATCAAGGATCTCCCTCTTACTCATTTAGTAATCCCAATCTATCACAAAAGGCTAATTTATAGAGAGTTTGTTCCACTTATTGAAAATATTCAAAGGAGACTCATTTCTTGGTGCAATAAAAGTATTTCTTTTGCTAGGAGAATATAAATCATTTGATTTATTTTAAATTCTATACACATTTATTAAACCTCACATATCTATCTACTAATAAGCTTAATCAAGTTGATTAAGAAGACTTTAAGAGCTTTCTCTAGTCTGTAGAAGCCATTAGAAGGTCAATGGCCAAGGCAAATTGGAGTGATGTATATACTTTAAAAGATAAAGAAGGCTTGGTTTTTGTATAAAAAACTCGCAATAAATTTTCATGATTAAGATAACTTATAGGCTAGTAAAAGACGAGAAAGCCTTACAGGTAAAAAAGGTTCATATGCATTTTTTAAAGGAAAAAACTTTTGGAATATTAAGCAAAACTTGGGCAAATAAAAATATATCAAAATTGTCATATAATTCATCCCTATGATTGTCTTCATTCCTTTCAATGACAAAATTGTCTTGTACTTTAATAACTTTAATAGCTTCTAATTTATTAGAATCAACATCTCTCATATGGAATGATGATATATCCTCATCTTCAATTTTGTGTGCTACATTATTCCCCTTTGATTCAATCTCTTGATATATTCCATCTCCATCATGGCCAATTTCACCATTTCCCCTTTTTAAGATTAAAAAAAAAAGATTTTTGTTTTAAACTTTTGCGTAACTTGCCAATTTTTGCCCACTATTGTGTCATTGAGATAGAAAACTTGCTTTTAATTGGCTTGTAAGCACAAATGGTTCATTTTCATACCAATTGTTATTGATGTTGAAGCTAGTAATATTACCATTCACATTTATGTTCACCCTTTTGACCAAGATTAAACCATTTGCACTTAAATAGAACAGACTTTCTATCCTTGAGGTAATTTAATTTAGTTAATTCAAAGACAACTCTACAAAAGTTAATAAAGTCATCTTTATGTTTTCCTTCAAAAATAACTCCTTAATTTTGGCCTCTAAAGTGACTGTCATATTCTTTTTTGTGAAATCTAATTCCATTAAATACATACATACATACATACATACTTACATACATACATACATATATATATATATACATGCATACATACATATATATATATATAAGGCCCACATGCCAAAAAAATATAATGCTTCTTTTACTTCTAGTAATTTATGGATGTGGAACCGTATCATCTGTAAAATGGAAAAAAATCACAAAATTAATTTTTAATATTAATGATAATGTTCAGTTTTTAGCTTTTACACAAATAACTTACTCATGTCCTGAACCATGATGGAAAGTTTAGCTTATAGCTTTTTTCAACATTAACTTCACATTTACTTCTAATCTCAATTTTGTGATTATAATTAAAACATAAAATGATGTAAGATAAGAGAGTCTCAATATTAAATTATGAGATGAACCAATGTATGAGAATAAATATATAAGTTGACTTCCTTATATTGTTTAAAATGTACGAATGACAATTTCAAGTTCTTCTTTAGTTAACTCCACATATTTTCCTTTTCTAAGTGACCTTACTTTTTGAGAGAAAACTGAAAAACTGAGAAGCAACTATTTTGATCAAAATCAAAGTTACATTCTTCTTTATTAATTTGTTTCTCAAAGTTGTTATTATTACCATCATCATTACCTATTTCATCACCTTGATAAAAAAATTCTACCATTACCAACTTTAGAACATTCGCTATGATAAAAGATAAAGGAGGCTTGGTTTTTGTATAAAAAACTCGCAATAAATTTTCATGATTAAGATAACTTATAGGCTAGTAAAAGATGAGGAAGCCTTACAGGTAAAAAAGGTTCATATGTATTTTTTAAAAGAAAAAACTTTTGGAATATGAAGCAAAACTTGGGTAATGAAAAATATATAAAAAATTTCATATAATTCATCCCTATGATAGTCTTCATCCTTTTCAACGACAAAATTGTCTTGTACTTTAGTAGCTTCTAATTTATTAGAATCAACATCTCTCATATGGAATGATAATATATCCTCATCTTCAATTCTGTGTGCTACATTATTCCCCTTTAATTCAATCTCTTGATATATTCCATCTCCATCATGGCCAATTTCACCATTTTCCCTTTTTAAGATATAAACAAGATTTTTGTGTTTAAACTTTTGCGTAACTTGCCAAATTTTGCCCACTATTGTGTCATTGAGATAGAAAACTTGCTTTAATTGACTTGTAAGCACAAATGGTTCATTTTCATACCAAGTGTTATTGATGTTGATGCTAGTAATATTACCATTCACATTTATGTTCACCCTTTTGACCAAGATTAAACCATTTGCACTTAAATAGAACAGACTTTCTATCCTTGAGGTAATTTAATCCAGTTAATTCAAAGATAACTCTATAAAAGTTAATAAAGTCATCTTTATGTTTTCCTTCAATAATAACTCCTTAATTTTGGCCTCTAAAGTGATTATTATATTCTTTTTTGTGAAATCTAATTCCATTAAATACATACATACATAATATATACATACATACATAATATATATATACATACATAATATATATATATATATATATATATATATATAATGCTTTTTTTGCTTCTGGTAATTTATGGATGTGGAACTGTATCATATGTAAAAAGGTAAAAAGAAAAATCACAAAATTAATTTTTTAATATTAACGATAATGTTCATTTTTTAGCTTTTACACAAATAACTTACCCGTGTCCTAAACCATAATGGGAATTTTAGCTTATACCTTTTTTCAACATTAACTTCACATTTACTTCTAATCTCAATTTTGTGATTGTCATTAAAACATAAAATGATATAAGATAAGAGAGTCTCAATATTAAATTATGAGATGAACCAATGTATGAGAAGAAATATATAAGTTGGCTTCCTTATAATGTTTAAAATGTACGAATGGAAATTTCAAGTTCTTCTTTAGTTAACTCCATATATTTTCCTTTTCCAAGTGACCTTACTTTTTGAGAGAGAACCTATTTGATCACCTTGATAAAAAAATTCTACTATTTCTAACTTTAGAACATTCGCTATGATAAATCCATCAAGTATAGAATTTATAAAAAATCTTTTAACATGTTGCTTGCTCTACTGAAAGATGCATTATCAATTAGCCAGAAATTGCCCAAGTCTTACTATGAAGCAAGAGAATTGTAAAGGGACCTAAGACTAGGATATATATCAATACATGCTTATAAGTATGATAGTGCTATCTTTTGGAAGTAGATTAAAGATATTTAAGAATGTATAATTTTTGGTACATCAAGGTGGCTAATCAATAATGGAAAAAGGAAAAAAGATTCCCTAGAAATTCTTAAGATACTACTAATTAAACCACGACTACAAAAGCTATTTACGTCAACAAAAACATCAATGTGTATGAGGTAATGCTATGCATCATCCAACAAACTCAAAGGCACGGAAAGAATTTGATGGGAAATTTTCATAGTTTATAGAGGATTTTCGTAATGATTGACTTATGATAGCCTTTGATGGATTTAATCCATTTGGTAATTGTTAGAGTTATGTAAATACAGTGCCTTAGAAAGCAAGTGTATTTACATATAGCTTTATCTTCTTCAGTTACAATTTTGTAATGAAAATATTTATTATTAATAAAACAAAAGAGTTTGATTTTATCTGTGTGAGCGTTATATATCTGGTCAAAAGGTACCAAAATTCTTTTGCAAATAATATACATATACATAGAGATGTATATGAAACATGTATATTATAAGAATCTAAATTAATTGATTCACAGTTGAATAATCAAGTTGGTCGCTTGATTATAGTTTAGACTGTAGTGTTGCAATTTATCTCCATATAAGTATTCAAAGTTTACTTAAAGGGAATGATGAGTTTCATATTATGATAGTAGTCAACTATCGATAATGGCACTATTAAATGAATCTGGAATCAAGTATATTTTCAAGAATAAAGTAGGTCGCTACTTTAATCTTGAAACATACAACTTTAGCATTCACTTATTATAAACCATAATCTTGATGAGTGGTGAACTCGTATGTATTTCATTATAATTCTTGATATGTTCAGAATGAATTTTTACACAGTATTAATCTAGTGTCTACATGTTGGAATTATTAATTGAAACATATATCAGGAAACATTTACTCAAATAAAGAGTTTATAGTGATATCATCACTTCTAGATGTTTTAAGGAGATTTGGTGATTAAACTGGTGCCAATAGTTTGATGGAGTAGCTACCCATCAAGTCTTAACACCAAGATGAGATCTTGTGTGTTAATCACCATATAAAGTAAAAGGGGAGATCTAGAAGGAAAAACCAACAAAAGGGCAAAACGGTATTTTTACCCTTTTTTGTGTGGATGGCTATAATAAGGTTCTAAATAGGGTTTGTAATTGGATATAAAATATGTATTCTCATAATATTTAATAATTCAAGGGTTCAACTAATTGTCTTTAGTAGAATGACACTTAGTTAATAAGCTAGAATTAATTCTAATGAGATTAAGTTAATTCTAGGCTTATTAAGGCTTGAATAATCAAATTCCAATAAGATTCCCCACTTGGCTTCTAGGAAGGTTATCAAGCTAAGAAAGAAATATAAATGGAGTTTTTAGAAGCCTATAATTGAATATTCGACTTGCTCTAATTAATGGTTAATTAGAAACCCAAATGTATATTTAGAAATGGGTTAGACTTTGGTTTAGTGTAATTGATTAGATTAATTATATTAAAACAATTTTTTTAAAAGAAAGGAGTAGCATTTTCAGTTTTATTAGGGTTGAATGTGCGGCTGATCATTTAACATTCAAATGCTAAATAAATATGGTCTTTATTATGGTTTATCACCATTAAATGGAGTTATGAACTTACCATTAAATGGTTTAATGGTTATCATTTAATGTTAGCATATAACCTATCAGCATTCATTGGATTAAAGAAGAAAGACGTACATTGGATGGACCATCTTCCAAAATCGAAATTGGTAGGTCATGTATAGGTTGATAGTCTTTTCATATAGCCACCTTAAAGATAAATGAGAAGAGTCTCATTTATTGGCTACTTTATGATTGATTAATGAAAGAAGTGATGCATTGGATGCTATTATCTTCTTCTTTTTCATGCATAACCGAAATTGAGTGTGTAAGAAGGTGTTCTTGCATGGTTTAACTCTCTCCCTCCTTTCATGCATGAGAACCGAAATTTGCAAGAGAAGAGTCTCATTTTTAGTTCATTTTCTTCTAAGAAAAATCTCCTCTAAACATTTCTTCTCCTTCCCACTAAAGAATTTTGTAACCAAATTGTCCTAAAAAATTAAGAGGTAAATCAAATTAGTTGAGGATACAACAACAAGGAGAAGATAGATTGCTAAAGTAAAATATTCAAAAGCAAAGGTTTTGAATATAAGAAGAAGGAGAGGATAGTGCAGCTAGAAATTAAAGCTGTAGCAAAGAAGTCAGTAATACTCTTCATCTTGTTTACGTTTATTATTATCCTTATACCATATCATGTATGGATTGACATGATGATTTGGATATATTGCTTCCACTACAAATATGATTTCTAAAAAATTTTGAGATCTACCGATTCTCTAAATATAGCATGCTTTCTTTTTCCGATCCAACACTTTGGAGTTTAGGTTGGAGATGAGTTCTTAACTTGCTTGTCCAAGTCTCCTTTTCCAAATCCATACATCTTCACTAATAGATATTAAGCACTTTATATTTTGGTTAGAGAAATTGTCAAGATTAAATGTATATATGTTTCCTTCTTTTTTCCCAAAAATACAATTCTATTATAAATTACTTTAGATATAATCATGATCTTCCTTCTAAACATACTTTGTATGCTTTTGTCATATAACAACAAATTATGCTTCAATCCATCCACTAAGAATACATTATCAATGATTGCGTGTTCTTTCTTACCAAATTTTGCTAGTGCCAATTATCTTCCTTTGGCATTATCACCAAAGGTAATGAATCCTCGATCACTGTCTCTAAGAGTTGAAAATTGATATACATCACCAGTCATATGCCTTGAGCATCCGCTATCTATGTACCATTTTTCCTCTTCTTCTTAAAGACCTACAGAATAATTCATTTAATGTGTTTTAATTACCTAAATCAGCTTAGGTCCTTCATTATTAGTCTCCTTCTTCTTCTCAACCCACTTGCTTGAAATTTTATTTATTGATATTTGTTTTAGAAATATAATTTATTAATATGTTCATATTTACCACAAAAGTAGAATATCAAGTCATATGATTTAGTTGTAAGATGATGATCATTATACTTCTAGTGCATGTATACATTTCTTGCTCTTCTATATACATATAAGTCGTGAAAATCTATTCTTTAAGCAAGTGAATTGAATGCTTTCTTTTAATAACACAAAATACTAGCATAATCGTATATATGAGACATGTTTCTTCCAATGTAACAATGCTTGTGTGGATTGTGAACATATGTCACATAGTTATGCTTGGTATAGGGCCTAGTATGGTATAAGTGTGATTGTATGTTATCATATGCTTTCATATAGAAGTTATGCCTATTCTTTCCTTGAGACTATTAAATTATTAATCTAACTTACGAATGATATAAGAAAGTTTAAATTTTGCTCCCAATATGAGGTCTAGTGGACATGTTATGTGTGCTTAGATATAGATTCTTCATGTTCATTTATCATTCTAGGAATTGGTTCTTCACTATGTAAGTGCTTTCCTTTGACAAAAGTGGTCTTAGTGTTGGAAGCATTCCCATGACTATATCTCACTACCTTTAGTGAACTTGGATAAAGAGTTCATAAAATAATTAACTTCCTTTTTTAATTATCATTCTCATGTTTTAAAGTGTCTAATTCATGATTATCTACTATGGTTACTCCTTTAGAAATTTTCATAGTATGCAATTAACTTTTTATATTTTCATTTTCACTCATACATGCATCTAGATTCTTTTGAGCTTCATTAAGTTTAGAGGATAATTTTTTTCATTTTCATGCTCATGAATTTAAGAATCTCAACAAGTTCATCATATCTCAAATCAATGTCACTATTATCATTGTCATATGATTTAGAGTTAGAGAATACCTTGTCATTATCTTTTTCTATGAAACACATGTGTGCTACATCTCTTTCACTTTCAGAGCTACTTATATCATGCCAAGTGGAGGCCTTGAATGCCTTATTTTTACCTTTGTCCCTCTTCTCCTTCTTGTCATTTCTTCATATTTATCACTTTCCTTAAGGAAAGTGCATTGAGACTTCATGTGTTTAGGTTTCTTACATTTAAAACAAATAATATTATTTGATTTGTGTTTTGATTCCATCTTACCACTTTTATGGTCCCTTCTTCTTAAGGAGTTCTTGTTTAAGAATTTCTTAAATCCTCTTATGATGAGAGAAATATCTTCTTCATTACTTCCACTAGATGATGTTTGTTCCTCATAACTTGATTATTCCTTTAAGACTTTGAATGTTAAATTCTTTTTCTTCAAAAGTGTTGATTCTTATTGCATCTATTTAAGTCTCATTTCATATGTAAGAAGAGATCTAAGAAGCTCTTTTAATGATAGAGTTATTAGGTCTTTAGCTTCTTATATGGTTGTCACTTTAGCTTCCCATTTTTTTGGTAATGAACTAACCAAATTCCTCACCGTTTTAACATTAATATAAGTATTACCAAGACCTTTGAGTGCATTGATAATATCAATAAATCTAATGTACATGTTAGAGATGATTTCATCATATTTTATTTGGAACAGTTTATATTGATAAGTTAGCATCCTAACTTTGCTTTTCTTAACTTGATTTGTTCATTCATGAATTTTGAGTTGTTTCATACATAGATACTCTATTGAATTCATTTCTCCCTAATGCACAAAACAAAATGTGGATAGTTTCAACCTTTAAAGAGATTAATATTATGTCTTGGGGATTCAATTCCTCATTTAACTTGGGAATTTTTCTATCATCTATAATTCTAGTGGAAATTAATAGATTATCGAAAACAATTTCCCATAAATCGACCATTAAGAAAATTTTCATTCTTATTTTCCAATAAAAATAGTCCATCAAAGAAAAGGGCTCTACTAATGTTTTGACCCTTTTGGTTAAAAGATGATGAAGATGCTCCTAAGTAAGCCGTTATGATATTTTATATAGGATTTTGTTAGAAGTACTAGCCTAATAGACTTGATCTTATACCATTTGTTATTCCTTAATAGCATCTAAAAGATTTTGCCTTATGTTTGATACTTTTATGAAAAGTGCCACAAATTATCACAAATGCAAATTTAAAATAAAAGCAAACGAAATAAAGTATAAAATAAATAATAAGGGAAGAGAAACGTAAATCGATTTATAGTGGTTCGACAAACAATCCTTGCTTACGTCCACTCTCAAGACTTATCTTAGATTTCCACTATAAATATACTTTTAAGGTAAAGATTACCCTTTGTAAAATCTTTTATTTTAGCAAAGTGGAACTTTGTTTCAATCTTTTTTTAAGGTAAAGGGGAACCCTAATTCACTTTTGATAACCTAATACAATGATCTCAAACCCAACAACCAACTTACAACTCAAAAATTGCTAACTCTAATGTTATGGTATCACAAAAGGCTCACACAATTAAAATGAGACAATAAATGCTAAAATGATTAAGAAAAACTTAAAAATGTGTTTGTAGAACATTTGAAAAGATTCTTAATGCTAAAACCAATTAGAAAAGACCAATTTATAGTTTTTTTAGACATAAAATAGTGGTTGGAGCCAAGTACTAGTCATTACAATGGTAATATTCGATGCATTAATTGACCAATGTAGCATACTAGTCAACTACTATGCATTAAAGGTTCTATACTCAATAGTCGTTGGAACATTGGTTGTCTATTACACATATTGATCGACTGATATGGCATATTGGTTGACCAATACATCAACCAATATTGCTACAAACTCTCAACACATCAATTTTAATAACTTTAACCTATATTAGTCAATCGTTAACCTACATAGGTTAATCAATCACCCTAAAACATGATTTTTAACATTTTCAAATTCTCAAAACTAATTTGTTTAATCCAAATATGATTAAAACATTTCTCAAATATTTCCCAAAGATTATTTGAAAGATTAAAAGGCTTTATATTAAAATCAACAGCTTCAATTTCTCTTGATGAATGGAAAGATCTATGTAATGAAAAAAGATGAAATGTTTATGCATGGTGAGCCTCTTAGATTATCAAATCAAGATGAGCCTACAGTAAGTATTACATGAAATAATCTTGATGTTTCTTGATCTATTTCTTGACTTGATCTTGATTTTGATCTCGAAGATTGCAAAATACTATCTTGTTCTCATATTCCTTCTCATCAACATCATTAAAAACTTGTTAGTAGTACTTATATTTTGTTATTATCAAAACTTCGATTAGAACCTCCTTTAATTCAATAGAAAGATAACATAAAGAGAAACAAAAGAAGAAAAATGGGAAGAGAAGCAAGGAAAATGGGAGAAAGACACGAGAATCGATATACTAAGAACTCTAGCATTTAGTATAGAAAGAAGAGAGAACAAAGTAAGCATTAAATCATCAAAGGAGAAAGGAATTGAAAGGTAAGAAGGTGAAATAGAAAGAAACACAAAGATAATCAAAAATAACAAAATCAAATAGAGGTGAAGAAGTTAAAACACAGGAAAGCCGTAAAAGGAGAGCCTAGGGGAGAATAAAATAGTAAAAGCACAAGAGAGACACATATTAAGAAACTATAAATCAAATATTAATTTTTATATGTTAAATATTTGAATGAAAAAAGTTATGATTGTCAACAACAAGATATTATTCAAGCAAAATATGATCAATTTCTTTCGACTTACTTGCTGCCAACAAAAAATTCTATTTTATTAAAATTTGTCTCCATCCACTATATGAGTAATATGCATATATAACAATTTTTAAAATCGGTATTATTAGTATTCCAAATAATTAGAAGATTAGTACACATTATCATTAATTTATAATTTATATTTATTTAGTTAAAATAATTATAAATTAATACATCTTATCATTAATGACTAATTTAAATCATATAGTTAATATCAATTATTTATATAAATAAAGGAGTGTGGTGACCTTAAGGTATAGATAGTAAAAAAAAAAAAAGGAAGAATGCAATTCATTAATTAATGTTAGTAATTAAGTTAATAACTCAAGTAAAGATTTTAAGCAAAAATTATTTATTTTAAATTAATACTTAAAAGAGAATTGTTTGCTTGAGTTGAGATTATCGATCGATATTAAAGTCTTTTGTCAAGAAAGGGAAAATATCTTGAATTTGTAAAATAATACTTTCAACTTAACCGTTCCCATAATTGACTTAGACGAGAGTCCATTTCCAATTTACATACGCATGTATGTTTTTGGATAGCATAATATATAGTTATGAATTCTCACTAATTAACCTAAAAAAACTTCTTTTATAATGTGAGAACAAAACATAAAGTTCAATAAGTTAAATTAAGTAAAACAAGTTGCTTAACAGATTGGGGATTATCGTCATAAATCAAATTATACTGAAGTAAAAATAAGTTGTTTACTAGAATAGTATTAATTAGTTAAGTTTATTGGAAAGCATTATGAGAGGATTATAGGCTCTTACCTCTTATCCTCATCAGCAACATGTAAATCTTGATTGACAACAAAATTGGAACATGAAATTAGCTTTTTTCAGTATTAATACTATTCTACCTTCAAAGCTTGGAAAATATGTTAGCGTATATAAAAGAGAATAAATTGCTGTTTTTATTAATCAGGGGGGAATTGGTATGCTATTGATCATACCCTAAAAATTAATTAGTGTTTTAAGGATAATGCATTATATTTATCTAGAAACCTGATGTTTTAACCGGTTCAAGGAGAATGAGTAATGTCTAGATAATCATTGAAGGAAATAAGCTTCCTAACAGAATTCATTTAATTGAGAATTGTCATAAAATCTACAATTCTGTCATGTTTAGTAACTCGAATCACATTTTCCCAAGGATAAGTATCCAGAGACTTGACCAAAATCATAAATTACATGAAATTGCACAACAGCTTACAAAAATAAGACACTTAATTAGAATCTCAGTTCTTCAGTCAAATTAAACAATATCGAAAAAACAAATTGAAATATCATTCAGATTATTTGTTGCTAAAATTTGACAGCAATAGCTCTCCAGTTTGGCGCTTGGTCTCGCCTATTTAATTAGCATTTGTCTGCCTCTCCACTTCCTCAATACATGACCCCTAGCAGGCCTATAAAGTCTAACAAAGCACTGAAGAAACCACTGCAATTCCCTGAAAGTGAGCCAGCTCCTCAATGGCTTCGTTCGGATTGTTGGCTTGTGGCCTGGTTTCAGGTCTCTGTATCTTCTTTGCTCTTATCTTGAAATGGAACGACATGAGGTATAGAAGAAAAGGGCTGCCTCCAGGAACAATGGGGTGGCCAGTTTTTGGCGAGACAATAGAATTTCTCAGGTATGGACCCGATTTCATGAAGAGACGGAGAGCGAGGTATGGATACTTTTATTTGGTGTATTGTTTTCCTTTTACTTGTTCTCTCTTGTTAGAACGTTATCTTCTTACTTTCACCCTTCAAGTTTCCAGCTCTTTCATGGTGGATATGGTTTCTCTATTTAGCGTTTGGTACTTCCCAACTCTTTACATTAGAGTTGATTGACATGCAAAAATGGTTTCTTGTTCACTAAAACAAGTTCTTTTGAATTACCATCGCCATTAAATTAAAGTAGCCTAGAAAAGAAGAAGAGAGCACTTCAGCTTCTGTCAGTTCTTTATCCTGTATGATGACTAGTTGAGGTATAAAATGAATTTTCTTTTATAAACAGAAAAGTTGACTCTGTAGCAAAGGAAATTCTTTTTGGAGCCTACCAAGTACTTATTACATTTGGAAAAAAACAGCAGTTCCATTGGAAAAGCAGACTACACATTTTACAGGGAAATCACAATTCTATCAGGTTCGACAGAAATAGAAGTCTCCTAGGAGACAACAAAAAAATGCACCCTGCCTATCTCTTAGTCTTAACATTCATCTTCCTTGCGTGTTTGTTTTAAGCGGTATAGTTCTAATTATAGGTAAAACTTAAATGGTAGAGAGTACGTGATAATTGTTATACGATTGCCTGTTCCTGACAGGTATGGAAGTTTCTTCCAGACACACATATTGGGCTCTCCTACAGTTATTTCCATGGATCCGAAGCTCAACAGATTTATTCTTATGAATGAATCGAAAGGACTTGTTCCTGGCTATCCACAGTCTACCTTGGATGTACTAGGCGCAACCAACATTGCAGCAGTTCATGGTTCTGCGCACAAGTACCTTCGAGGGTCGCTCTTATCTCTTGTTGGCTCTTCAGTAATCAAAGACGATCTGTTGATGAAGGTAGACAAGTCTATGAGATCATTTACTGCAAACTGGGAAGAGAAAACCATTGATATCCAGGAAAAAACTGAAGAGGTATTGATTCCAAAACTCAAGTTTAGATGTCTCAGTCTGTGTTCCTGTCTCCTGTAGTTTACAAGTCCTAGTCCTCATGGGAATGCAAAACAATCTATTTCACTGTTTTGATGTCTCTATCATATGTTCTATCTTCATAGCTGCAATCAGGACAAAAGAGCAGAAAACAATTTGAAAGGAAAAAAATACATAAAACTATGCCTTGTGGATCTCTGTTGTCTCTAGTATGAGTCACAACTAATTTTCATGGCCAATGCCAGCAAGAATCACCTACCGTGGAAGAAGTGCAACGATCCAAAGAGATGATAGGTAGCTCTAGGTCACACATTTGATGTGCACTAGATTTCATCAATGGCCCAATGACAGTGACGTTTAAACAAATAAAGATGAACAAGTGCAAAAAGAAAACATATGCTCTAAATTTACAGGGTTTTTCAATCTTTTTATTTTGAGCCCTTCCATTTTCTTCTATTTTATGTTCACTCCCAGATGGCATTTGTAGTGGCTCTCGACCAGATTCTCGGACAAGATCAATCAAATTTGGTTAAAAAGAACTTCAAAAGGTCGTTTGATAAACTGGTGGCAGGTGTATTGTCTCTGCCAATCAACATTCCAGGCACAATCTACCACAAGGGCTTACAGGTTTTTCATTGAAAACTTAATCTCTAATCCTGACAGAACATTCGCCATCTTTTTCGTTTAAATAAAACAAATTTCAGAAAACTTCATGTGGAGCTGACTTCCTTTACAGGGAAGAAAAGAAGTAATGAAGTTCTTGAAACAACTTGTTGATTCAAGAAGAGCTTCTCCAAAAGTTCGAAGTGACATTCTTGGCGATCTCATGAATCAGGATGGTAAATACCGGTTGACCGATCTCCAAATATACGAGCAAGTCGTTACAATCTTGTACTCAGGATATGAAACAGTGTCAACTACAACAATGATGGCCCTGAAGTATCTATATGACCATCCTAGAGCACTTTTAGAAATCAGAGTGAGTCATATTTACTGACCTTCAAGTTTCACAAACTGTATCGTCGTCGTACCTGCTTGAGAACGCTAACGACTTTTCTGAATACAACCAGAAAGAGCATCATGCCATCCAAAAAAGAAAAAATGAATATGACCCGATTGACTGGGATGACTACAAGTCCATGAGGATTACGCGCGCTGTAAGTTTAAATAGGATCAGCACATGGTTTTGAAGCATTTCCGTTTAAGAAATATTGGTAATATCTAAACATGTTAATGATTGCAATGGTGCAGGTGATCTTTGAAACTTCAAGATTGGCTACAGTTGTTAATGGAGTACTGAGGAAAACAATGGAAGATATTGATTTGGACGGTACGTTAACATATTTCTTGCTGCTAATAACAAATCAAGTTTGAGCGTTGTAGCAAAAAACTGAGACTTGGATTGATTTTTTCAGGATTTATCATTCCAAAAGGATGGAGAATATATGTTTATACAAGGGAGATTAACTATGACCTCTTCCTCTATCCAGACCCTTTCACCTTTAATCCATGGAGATGGTTGGAGGTATGTGACTTGGTTTTTTTTTTTGTTGGGTTAATCAAAAGAACTATCAACAATAAAAACATATTTTTGATATGCCCTCATCCTGAGCCACTAGGTCGAATGGTTAGTTCTCTTGTACATGCTTATCAGACTTAAAGCTGAAATATATATGGTATCACGACAGGATAAAAAATTGGAGTCTCACGACTATTGCTTCCTGTTCGGGGGAGGAACCAGGCTGTGTCCTGGAAAGGAATTGGGCATAGTCAAGATTGCCATTTTTCTTCATTATTTTCTGACGAAATACAGGTTAGCTACACAAGTATTCTTCTCTCTTTTGTAGTATCTGTGAATCATACTTTTTCAAAATTGGCAGTTGGGAGGAAGTTGGAGGAGAAGAAATTCTGAAGTTCCCTAGAGTTGAAGCTCCAAAAGGACTGCATATAAAAGTGTCTAAATTCCTGAATTAATGCCATCAGTGATAACTTTAAGAGCTATGTCATCTTCTTCTTTGACCAATGTCCACACTTTGGTTTCATGACGCCATAGGGAAATTACCAATTTATGAATAAACAGACGATTTGGCAAGCAATTGCTATTGATTTCATCTCCCAGATAACCCAATTGCTGAAGTGTCTTCATAGAAGTATGTCCGATTAATGATTATGCTACAATAGGAACTGTTTTAAGCCACAAGGAGCATAAATTTGGTTTTCTTGCAACTTTTTCCTATCTATTGGACCCGAGGCAAAGAAAACTTTTGGGTTCTCCAAAAGATCTGTTTTTTTTTTTTGCATCCTTTCCATGTAATAAAGATCAAAGCCCATGAACTCGCTATGGACCCAGTACAGCCTCAACTGCTGCGTTTAATTCTTCTAAACTTCCGTCTGGCTCTTTGGAAAACCTTTGCTGATCTACAACAATACATTGTTCAATTTGGCATGATGTCATATCTGAAATCCCTGCAAGTTAACCCTTTTTATTATTTATTTTTTGTTTCGATATGCACGTTATCTTCAAATGGAAAAAGCTTGCATTAAATAAACCGACCAGCTAAAACTTTTATTATATGTTCGGAATCATCTCTGTTAATGGAATGAATCCATTTACAGGCTTGGTAGAAAAGCATTAGACAAACAAATTTAAACAACTTAGACCAGCCACATTAAAATGTTTATGTGAATCAATTTTTCAAGACTTAGCCTGACGGTGTCCACGGATACTAGCAGTTTGTATTTTACAAATTTACACTGGAAGAAAAATTAATTTCAGCAACTATTATTAATGGTTACTAAAATTCAGAAAATGGTTGTTAAAAGTTATAGCGATCAAAATCGGGTTGGTCACAAGTGGTCACTATAGAGTTGTTACTAAAAGTGCTCAGTGACAAGTTATTACGTTG
>JANJEY010000004.1:55273922-55289069 GCA_024703695.1 Erythroxylum cataractarum | reverse complement strand
TTTGGTTGCCTATGTTATGCTTCTAACACCTTTCCTCATAAAGATAAATTTGCTCCTAGGGCTTTCAAATCAGTTTTCCTTGGTTATTCTTCGGGACAAAAAGCTTACAAACTTTATGATTTGCATAGTCATCATATTTTCATTTCTAGGGATGTTGTTTTCTATGAAAATATATTCCCTTTCCAGTCCATTTCTTTGGATCCGGACATAGTTCCTTTGCCTAATCCAAGTGTCTTACCACCTGTTTTGTCTCAAGAATCATCATCTATTGAAACTCTTAATGTTGATTTTTCTGATTCTTTAGTTCCAACCTCATCTGCTACTTCTAGCTCCACTGATCTTGCACAGAGTCCAGCTCCTATTCGTAGGAGTACTCGTGTGACCCAACGACCTAATTGGTTGAATGATTTTGTTTCACATGCATCTGTTACTGATATTGCTCATTCTGTTTTTCCTAATATGACTATTGCTTCTCATCCACCTCACACATATCCATTTGTACTCTCTTCACACATTACGTCAGATTATCATTCTTTTTTAGCAAATGTGTCTACTATTGAAGAGCCTAGTTCTTTTGAGCAAGCTCGAACTAATTTGCATTGGTTGCATGCTATGGAGGATGAGTTGACAGCCCTTGATAATAATCACACTTGGGATCTTACTGTTTTACCGAAGGGTAAAAAGGCTATAGGTTCAAAATGGGTTTATAAGGTTAAACTCAATCCGGATGGGACTATTGATAGGTATAAGGCTAGGTTAGTTGCAAAGGGCTATAATCAAATTGAGGGTGTTGATTATACTGAATGTTATTCTCCAGTGGCTAAAATGGTTACTGTGAGGATTTTGTTTGCTATTGCTGCTGCAAAAGGTTGGCCTTTACATCAATTAGATATTAATAATGCTTTTTTGCATGGATATATTAATGAGGAGTTGTACATGTTACCTCCTCAAGGGTATACCAAGGCTGGTCCCAATCAAGTGTGTCGTTTGAGGAGGTCTTTGTATGGTCTTAAACAAGCCTCCCGTCAATGGAATCATGAGCTTACTGTTTCTCTTTGTAAGCAGGGTTTTGTGCAATCTGCCCATGATCCTTGTCTTTTTATTAAATCCGAAGGGAATGATTATCTTGCTCTTGTTGTATATGTTGATGATGTATTGATCATGGGTCCTACGGATGCTTGTATTCAGCCAGTCAAATGTTTTTTACATGACCAGTTTACTATTAAAGACATGGGATCTGCAAAGTATTTTCTTGGTTTGGAGCTTGCTAGGTCTGAAACTGGTTTGTATGTCAATCAGAGAAAGTATGTGTTGGATATTCTCAAGGATGCAGGGTTGACTTGTTCTAAAGGGGCCACTACTCCTTTATCTCCTAACTGTCGATTTGATGATGCTAGTTCTCCTTTATTGGTGAATCCAGATCGTTATAGGCGGCTGATTGGGCGTCTCCTTTATCTTGGTTTTACACGACCTGATATCACACATGCTACTCAACAATTGAGTCAGTTTGTTCAGGCTCCTACTGAACAACATTGGGTTGCTGCCATTCATGTGCTCAAGTATTTACAGCAGTCTCCCTCTACAGGTTTATTCTTCCCTTATAACAATTCTTGTTCGTTACAAGCATATTGTGACGCGGACTGGGCTGCATGTCCTTTTAGTAGGCGCTCCTTAACTGGTTTTTGTGTTTTTTTGGGTGATGCTATGATTTCTTGGAAGACTAAGAAACAATCCACTGTTTCTCGGTCTTCTGCGGAGGTTGAGTATCGGAGTCTCTCCACTACGGTTTGTGAATTCAATGGATTTCTTATTTGCTAGCTGATTTTTGGGTTTCTGTTTCTTTTCCCATTCCTTTGTGGTGTGACAACTTAGCTGCTGTCCATATTACTGCTAATCCTATTTTTCATGAAAGGACTAAGCATTTAGAAATTGATTGTCATCTAGTTCGCGACAAGTATAAAGAAGGCTTCGTTCTTCCTCAACATATTCCATCCAAGCTTCAATTGGCGGATATGTTTACTAAGGCTTTGTCTGCTCCTGTTTTTTCTTTTTTGCTGTCCAAGTTGGGCTTGTGTGATTGGCACCAAGCACCACCTTGAGGGGGGGCTGTAGAATATCGTCTGTAATAATACTTGTCTTTATTGTGTATTATCTTATTGTATAGGTTACTGATACTTGTATAGGCTTTTAAAGTGGTTTTGCGTTTTATGTAAATAGCTTTAGTCGTTTTGTTTGTTCAGACACTGATGGTATAAATACCATCTTTTCTTCATTCGTAAATGTGTTAACCATTTTACAGTGGTTTTAATATGTAAATTGAATTTCAATACTTGACTTTTCATTTAAACTCCACTTTTCAATAAAAAAAGTTTTGATGGCCCCTCGTGTGAGATTGAAGATTTTTTAAGAATAGAATGAAAATTTTTTAAACTTCTAAATGAGTAAGATAATGGCTCGGTTGGGATTGCCTTAATTGTAAACTGATAGCTGATTTGACCAACACATTACATTAGCTGTTTGCGATTTGATATTTGGTAAAATTAGATGTTTAGTATTAACTATGTATGTGTGAAATGACTTATGAGGGCATGACTTTAAAAAAATTATAAGGGTATGAATATATATATCTTAATATTTCGTTGAATATTCTTATAAGGATTTAGATTTTAGATATTTAATTCTAAAAAATTTAAGTTTATAACTCTAATAAAAAACATAGAACATATAATAACAACAACAACAACAATAACAACAACAACAACAATAATAATAATCCAACGATAAATTTTCTATTAATATGAATGATGTAGCGAGCTACATCATATTAGTGTTTTTTCATTTTCATATAATATGATTGAATTTTATTATTTAATAAATTAATAATGACTTATAAAGACATGAATTAAAAAATTTATAAGGTCACAATTAAATATTTAATTTTACAAAAATTAAAATTTTGATAATAATAAAAATAGAACAAAAATTAAATTTTACAAAAAATTACAAATGTTTCGGGCATAATTCATAAGCATAACATAGGCATAAATTGACTCGCAAAATTTGATTAATTTCTAATTTTATATGATTTCTACTTTCATCAAAACTTATATTGCATTGCTAAAGAGAATAAAATGCCTTATGTTCCAATTCAACAAAGAGGTGACAAGCCTTATCAAATACTAACTTGTAGGGAAACACACCTGGTGTCTTGTAAACTGCTTGGTACACCTAAAAAACGTCTTACACTTGCAATTTTCTATGATTTTCACTTTCATCAAAGCTCATACTGCATTATTTAACAACCTAAAATGCCTTATATTCCAATTCGTTGAGGAGGTGGCAAGCCTTTCCAAATACTAACTTGTAGGGTAACATCCCAATCGATATCTTGTAAGCACCTAAAACACATCTTCAAGTGGTAAACTCTAGTTTTTTTTTCTCATCCATCCAACCATTGTTTCTATTACTAATTTAATTTTTTGGTTTGAAACTTCAGCTTGCTCACTTATTTGCAGATGGTATGACATAATGATATGATAAGTCACTTTATATTTCTTCAAGGTTGCATCCATTGTTCGGTTGCAAAAAAAGCTTACCTTGATGTTGATTAATGCTCACAGAATATTGAACCTATAGAACATATTGGATTTAAGAAAACTTGTAACCACTTTGGAATAATCAGTTAAGGTGGCCTTTGCTTCCACCTACTTTGACACGTAATTGATAGCTAATAGAATATAGATAAAACTAAAAGAAAAGGAAAGAGTATTATAAAATCGATTCCTTAACCATTAAAATTTCACAAACCAAAATTGGAGTTTATGGAATCTCTTTCCTTTGGGTGATATTATTTGTTCTTTGACATCGCCACGAATTTTACAAGATAGGTAAATGTACCAAAATAACAAAGGCCAAAAGAAACCACATTATAAAATTTTTCTTGGCATTTCTTTAACTTCAAAAGTCCTCCATATGGATATGAATGGTAAAATATGAGGATGGATAAGATTTTATTTTTAGGTACACACCTTCAAATTAACAAATTGGATTAATATTTTAATAAATATAGGTTGTCCCATATATATTTAGCATCACTCTTTAGCTTCTTCCATTAAACTTTTGTTAGACCTGTAGATAACATATTAGTAACCAAATAATTTACTATATTTTCATTACCATGTCAATTATACACCTGTAGAAAATAATTGCTCATTCCAAAACATTTCTTGCAAATTAAATATTTTCTGAACATAAGACAAGTTTTTTTAAATAATCTACCACTTGATTTTTAACACCTTTTTTCTCTTTGATTTCCAAATCCAATTCACTCAGCTATAAAATCCACCTTACCAATCCTAGTTTTACCTCCTTCTTTGACAACAAATATTTAAGAACTTTATGATTAGAGAAAACAATGACCATAGTAGCTAATAAGTAAGATCAAAATGTTTTCAAAACAAAAACAATCATTGACATCTCTTTTATGGTTGTTGAGTATTTCTTTTGGGTGTCATTTAAGGTCATAGATGTATAGTAAATGACATGATACACTTTTCTCACTTGTTCTTCCAAAAAAACTCCTATAACTTTGTCACTTATATCACAAATGAGTTTAAATGACAATTCCCAATTTAGTGGTTGAATAATAAAGGTTGAAACTAGTAGGTATTTTAGCTTATTGAAGGCTTCTTTGCAATCATCATTAAATTAAAAAATATCATCTTTCTAGAGCAACTTGCATAATGGAGACGTTATTTTTGAAAAATCTTTGATAAATATCCAATAAAAACTTGCATGGATAAGGAACAAGCACACTTCCTACACATTAGTTGGGTAAAGCAAATATTAAATGATATCAATTTTAGCTTTATCTACTTCAATTCCCCTAGAAGAAACATCATACCCCAAGACTATATGTTGTTCTAGCATAAAATGACAATTTTCAAAACTAAAAACTAGGTTATTCTCCACACATCTTTGCAAAATAAAGCTTAAATTATCTAAACATTCATCAAAATAATCTATATCCTTAAAAACATTAATAATCTAATCCATATAATTTGAAAATATGCTTACCATACACCTTTGGAAAGTAATTGGTGTATTACAAGTTCCAAAAAGCATTTACCTATATGTTTAAAAAAGACAAATGAAAGTCATTTTCTCCTGATCCTATAGAGAAATTGCCATTTTGAAGTAACCTAAAAAACCATCAAAAAAATAGTAAAATGCTTTACAAGACAATCTTTCTAACTTCTAATTAATAAATGGTTTAGATTTACAAAATTTAACTTTATGTAATCAGTTCAAACTTGCAATCTATTTTCAACTCTAGTAGGAACTGTCTTTATCCTGATTAGTGACAACTATAATCCTATTCTTCTTCAAAACTACTTATACGAGGTTTACACACTCACTATATAACATAGATAGATTATCTTGACTTTGAGTAGCTTCAAAATTTATTTTGTCACTACCTCCACCATTGGTGGGTTTAATCTTTTTTTAGGTTACTTCATGGGTGTAGCTCCTTCTTCCAAGAGAATCATGTGTATACAAGTAGAAGGGTTGATCCCTTCAATAGCCATTGCAATCCATCTAACGGTCATTTTGAAGTTTTTCAAAATCTTCACCTATTTTTTCTCTTGCATAAATGCCAACTTGTTTGAGATTATCATTGCCAAAGTGTTTCGCTCTCAAAGGAGTACTACTTTAAGTATTTTGGTAGTAGTTTTAACTCTAATTTTAGTGCATATACAATTGAAGGGACTAATTATTCACTAAGAGTGGGCACGCCTAACTCCAAGTACTATACAGTTGGCATCTGTTTTACTTACTTAAAGTTATTTAAGGCTACCATACACTCCTACAAATAAGAATCAAGGAAGAAATCAATATCTTCCTTATTAAAAAGACTTTGCTTTATAAATGTTTGTAGCTTATCCTTCCCATCAAGTTTGAACTAGTATTTTTTTTTATAGAAATTAAAGGAATTACATTACTAAAAAATTAGTTCAATTTAAAAAAATATCCCAAATTAATCATTAAGCAGGCTAATAACCAAATTAACTTAAGGCCCAAAAGCTAGCTAACGTAAAAATAGTTGTTTAGACCTTTACAAAGACCAGTTAGAGATAAGTTCGAAGGAAATATGGGAGGATCTAACATAGATAAGCTCTTGTATACTCCTAATAGTCAACATGTTAGCACGTAACACTTCATATAGTTTTCTTTTGAAAATTCTATTGTTATGCTCCCTCCAAATGGTGTATACAATAGATCTAATGGCAAGCCTCATAAGATTGTAGTCTTCCTTGATTAGGTGATTTAGTTTGGATGCAAGGAGAGGTTATTCCCATCGAATTCCATTGAAGGAAAGCTTGCAAAGAGATTGGATAGTCATCCAGAGGGCATTAGAGTATTGGCATACAAAGAAGAGATGGTTGTGGCTCTTAGGTTCAGAGTTGTAAAGCTTTCGTATTGGATAACAAGGTTCTAGTGTTTTGATCTTGTCTAATATGTGTAGCTTGCAGTATGCAGCTAGCCAAAGTATAAAGGATAGCCTTAGGGTGAGTGAGTTGCACTATATAAGGTGATACAAAAGGATTGGAGCATTATGGCTTCAATTACTAGGAGAGTTTTACTCACTACTGTAATTAAACGTAGTCCCAGACCTCCTTTATTTTAAAGGAGACACATAGTTTTCCAGTTGACCATACAAGAATGTTTTTTGTAAGCTTTCCTAGTCCAAAAATTATCCTTAGGATCTTTTTAATATCCTTATTGATCATTTTAGGCAAAGCAGTATGTGATATCTAGTGTATGTTGAGGTTATAAAAGATTAAAGATACTAG
This sequence comes from Erythroxylum cataractarum, assembly GCA_024703695.1. Classification (NCBI taxonomy): domain Eukaryota; kingdom Viridiplantae; phylum Streptophyta; class Magnoliopsida; order Malpighiales; family Erythroxylaceae; genus Erythroxylum; species Erythroxylum cataractarum. The sequence continues at coordinate 55,282,215 of JANJEY010000004.1, read as the reverse complement.
CTCTCTTTACATAGGATAGAGATTTGTCTGTTCAATGCTCCACTTTAATCATAACCCTATCAATAAAACGTCAAAATTCCCTATATGAAATCCTATTAGAAGTGATAGGGATGCCAAGATAAATGAAGGAGGGCTCTTTGAGGCTTAAGTCAGCATCATTAGTAATAGTATGAGCTTGATCAGAAGAGTTTTTAGATTCCATGATATAACTTTTTCTCCAATTAATTTCCAGTCTAGAGAGCTTAGAGAATAGAGAAATAAACCTAGTTATACACTCAATAGATGTAGGATCTTCACCACAAAAGACTAAAATATAGTCACCAAATAATAGGTTTGTAATTTTCAATTGTTTACAACTATTGTGATGTTTGAAGTTGTTCTGGCTCATTAAATTGTATGTAATGATTCTAGTAAGGACTTTAGCATATATAGTGAACAAATAAGGTGATAGGGTATCTCCTTGCTTTATGTTTCTACCTTCCCTGGTCAAATTAGGCATCTTCCCTTTGACAAGAGTGTTATATGAAGGGTGGTTATAAAACTTATCCAATTAGAGAAAAAGAGTGGAGCAACCAAAAGCTTGAATGATACAGTCCCATGAAACATAATCAAAAGCTTTTTAAAAGTCAATTTTTATGATGTAATTTATATTTGAACCCCTCGTGTGATAATTTTTCAAAAGCTCCTGAACTAGGATAATGTTGTCTCCAATAGATCCTATCATGCATAAAAGTTATCTGGGTTAGATTAATAATGTAAGGAAGCATAACCTTTAGTTTGTCAAGTAGGAGTTTGGTTACGATCTTAAAGATTTGAAAATTATAGTTCTAATTTATAAGTTTGTTCTATACATATTTTTATATTTCTTGCTAATATTTATGGTTTTAACCATTTTTACCTTTTGATTCTTACCTAAATAATAGAGTTTTGATGTAAAAGTAAGCATATGGTGAATATTTAATTAGAAGATTTTGAGAAAAAAACCAAACCATTAAACACATGAGTGGAATGAGTAATAACTGGGAATAATCTTAAGCAAATTTCTTTATGAAGTTTAATTATGATGTGTGCTATTGCTTCAATCTTGAATAGCTTGAATTTTAAAGTATACACACTCTTTGATTTAATGAGAAATTGATATTTTGTTTCAAATATAGTTTACTTGAGGATGGGCAAAAGATAAGTGTAGGAAAATTTGATAAGACCATTGAAGATGATCCTTGTGAATATTAATTCCTTTGGTTATATGTGATTATTGATTCCACCTTAAAGATTTAGTTATCTTTTGTATTAAGATAATTCTTAGTAGGTATAGAAGTTAAACTAATCAAAACATTATAAAATAAGGTGCAGTTAAAGGGATAAAACTAACAACAATGTTTATGAGGATTAGGTATGGTCACGTTTAGTGGAATTTCCAACTTTTAGATTTCGAATTTGCAAAAGAAGAAAATTGTCATGATTTGTTTACACCTTATCTTCACTAAGTCTAAATGACAATCAATGAAGTTATGATTTCTTGGAGTAAAATAATCACAACATAAAGATACCAATACCAACAAAACATGGGACAAAGTGGCTATAAATAGGACCAAACACTATAGAAAAAGGGCGTTTATCGACAGAAATTACCAATGGAAAATGTTAACTTTTCATTGGTAATTTGACTTTGCGACGGTTTTCACAAACGAAGAAATTCATCACGAAATGTGGGCATCCGTCGGTAAATTTACTGATGGAGAGAAACGTTTATGTTGGTATGTATACCGACGGTTATGATAAACCATTAGTGAATGTATGGTAAAAATATGAACATATGCCGACGGTTTGTTAATAACCGTTAGTAAATATCGCTCAAATTACGAACGAAAACTAAACTTTCGTCCATAAAATCCTTAAATATTTACCGACAGTTTACTGCAAACCGTCGGTAAATATGTGTTCACTTATAGACGGAAACTTAAATTTTGTCGGTAACAACAATACACATTCCACCTCAATTTCCTCTGTAAGTATTTTCTTTTTTAAAATCTTGACATTAAATTTGATTTGGATAATTTGAACAACTATAAGTTATCTGTGCATAATTTTTTGATTTATTTATATACTTAATTTGTTTAAATAGAAAATTAATTGATCATATAAAGGAAAAATTGATAATAAAAACATTAAATTGTACATAAATTCAAACCAAATGACTACAACAATCCTATTTTTTTGGTAAGCACGGATGGTCTGAGTCCGTAGGCCTCCCCTTTAACTACTCCACGTCATTTTGGAGCTTAGTTATGTATTCCATTGTCTGTTGTAACTGACGTGTCAAGGTCTGCACTGTGTTCTCAAGCTGATGGATACGTTCCACTATTGGCCATGTACTCGCTACTTTACTAGACGTAGAGGAGTGTGAATAATATGAGTTCCCAAATGAGCCTAGCTCGAAGATCCCTCCATGACTATCCCTACCACCCACTGCACTAAAATATGTCTTGCTCTCATCAAAAGCTTGTTCTCCCTAAGACCGTCGTTGTATTGTTTCTTATATTTGGTTATATTAGGAGGCAATGCTTATATTATAATTAGTAAGTCATAATTATTAAGAATGAATATTAAAGCATGAATTTAACATACATTTAATTCTTTACATCGGCTGTTTATGAATGTCACACCGTCATGCTTTTTAGTATGAGTATGAAAAAACAACTGACAAGGTGTAGGCCTTATTCCCATAGACTTTTCCTACATAGCAATAAAATGTTCTAAGTTAAACTAGAATTTATAAAAATTTTGGCAGAGTCTCCTATATTTTTATGATATTACCCCTTGTTGAACAAAGAAAATAACTCACCATAGCCTTATATGGGACCAGACATTTATACCATAATCATTGTCCATCATCACAACATTAATACATCAATTTAAATTGAAAAATAGCAAAGTAAAAAATTAAAATATAAGTGTAATAGTTAGATACTTGTAAGTGAAGTAAATCACGCGTTAGTATAGACTTTATATTCAGTGTACAAAATGCACAAAAAGGAGGGGTTGAATTGTGTATCTTTTTATGTGAATATAATCCCCTTTTTAAAATTCTTTGAAAACTTGCTTTCTCAAAAACTATTGAGTAAGAATCACAATGTATTGCAATTAAATTCTATATACTTGTATAAAACAATAGAAATTAAAATTAGAGAGTTCAGAAGTTGACATAACGATTTTATCTTGGTTCACCCCAAACTATGGGCTACATCCAGTCCTCAGAAACCTTTTTGAGATTTCACTATTTTTTCAAACTGTACAAGTATTCTTTTCACAGAGCCTCTTCAGGTCTCTTACACTAAGTATTCTTTATCTCACTTAGTCTCTTTAGGCTTTCAGCTTTTTTTCTTTCTTAGAGAAAGATATTGCGAGCTCTGTTATAGTAATGATAGCTCTAGTGTTTTGCACAATGAATACAGTGTTTGCTAAAGATAATTTTTTTAAATCTCCAACTTTTTAAAATCTCTAACTTTTTAATCTTCGACTCTGACTTGTATTTATAACCTTCGTCTTCAATTGCTTCTTGATAACTGCTTCTTTCTTTTTGTTTCTTGATATTTGAAGAAACAGTTATTCAATTGAGTTCTGTAACTAACTCAAACTATTTAACTATCTGACGTAGTATCAGGTCTTCGTCTTATATTGCTTCCGTCTTACTTTTGCTTCCACTTCGTCTTAGTTTCTTCCGTCTTACTTTTGCTTCCGCTTCGTCTTAGTTTCTTCCGTCTTACTTTTGCTTCCGCTTCGTCTTAGTTTCTTCCATCTCACTTTTGCTTTTGCTTCGTCTTAGTTTCTTCGGTCTTACTTTTGCTTCCGCTTCGTCTTAGTTTCTTCCTGATCAAAACGGTTCAACAATTTCTAATATTATTATTATTTGAATTTCATGAAAATTATTTAGACGTGAAGTCATTTTGACTTAACAATCTCCCCATTTTTGATGATAACAAATAATCATAATTTTAGAAAGATAATTGAGTATTATTTATAAGAAGATATACAATTGAAAAAATTATAACTATACTATCTTCTTTTCACTTCTCTTCTTTTCTTTTCCTCTTCTCCCTTTCTTACTCTTCAACTCTTCTTCTCTTCTCCCCTATCTTTCTCTTTTTCATTTCTCCCCTTATTTGTTATTAATCAAAAATCATGATTGAAGATGCTTCAAAATTTCAGAGAACATTTGCTGCATTTTAGTACGGAGTAACTTGAGGTCGTGTCGTATATAAGCTACTTTCTCATATAAGTCACCCACTGAAACACACAAATCATTAACCTTTTCATGAATTTCTTCGATTAAGGCTGCATCAATCTTATTCTATGCTTCTTCAAAACCAATAGTAGTACCAAATGGTTCTGAAGGTAAAACATCCAGTTCAATGATTGTAATAGCACGAGGTTTGAAAGATAAGTTCCTATTAGGGAGATCAAGATCATCAGGAAGAGGTAGCTTTGGAACTTGTTTTCCAAATAAGTGTAGTACATCTCCAACTGAAGATATAGAGCTCAAGGGTCTAATAAGCATAATTAAGTGCAAAAGAGTCTCTATGTTGTAATTAATATCTCCAACTCTGATGGTTCTGTACTGCCCTTCTGTTATTTTACCAACTACATGAGAAGTTTCATCAATGGTGACACAACCATAATAACTTCCTAATAATTTTGAGATATGATGGGAAACATAGATTCCTCTCTGTTGAGCTGCATAACATGCTGCATCTATGTTCCTCATTTCTTCTTCAATCTGATCTTCTTTCAAATCACTTGTAATCCCTTTTGGATACATTTTCTTCTTCCCCTTATCTTCATTGTGAACAATGTAAGGTCTTGGTTGAATGTCAGGTACAATCTTAATCAATGTTCTTTTTGTGAGTGAGGAAATAGTATACTTTTGTTGGGTCATCTGTGTTGGATATTGTTATGATTTCTCATCTTACAGAACACTATAAAACCTTTTCTCCCCATCATTCAATAGATGTATTGTACGACTATTTAGTAAGATTGGTTCAAGTTGTACCTTGACTAACCTTCTTAAGGGTTCTCTTATGATTATAGAGCTTCCACTTCTTACAGGTTCAACTTCTTCAATGATCTTTATTTTTAAATCTTCTTTTCTCATTGGTTGAGAAGGATTAACCTGTGCTAAACTATGTTCAACTGATCTTTTCTTTTGTTGAACAACAGTTGGGGTGCTCTTTTTCTGAGTGATTTTCTACTTCTTACTTTCTTCAATCAACCTAGGAGGTTATTGTTGTTGTTGAGGTTGAGGTTGAGGTTTCTTCTTCTCAAATTCCAACTTCCTCTTAATTTCAGTCTCTTTAACCAATTTTACTGAGTCTTCTTGCAAAATTGAGACTAAGGATCTAGTTGCCTACACAGCTTTCTTTTCAGAATCTCCACTATGAGTCAACTCTTTACCTTTCTTCTACTGTTGTTGACACAGGGTCCGTAGTCTAGGTGATCATTTTGCTTGTTTGGGTTTCTCCGAAAACACTGTCTCCCTTTTTCTCTTCAAGGACACTTGTTTCTATGTCTATTGCACCTGACTTTCTTCTTTTTGAGAAATCATCTTAACTTTCATTGCATCATTTGACAATTTCTTCAATCCTTCTGTAGGCATTCTTCTAGTGGATTGAGATTTTGATTTTCTTGTGGGAGTTACTTTTTCACTCAAACTACGTTTGACAGTACGCTCCCCCTCAATCCTTGCTATCGTCTTGAAATATGTATCTTCTTTTTCTTGATTATTCAATCCCATTCTACTGATAGTTGTAGAGTTAATGACGCTTTTGATGTTCATCTTCATTATGTTTCCTCTCTCAAGAAGAATTCCAGATTCTCTGAAGATTCTTGTCAATATCATTCCATACGGTAGAGCAGTCGAGTCTTTCTACGACTTTACCATGTAATTGAGGATTAGGTATGGAAGATCTATGGGCTGGCGATTGGGTAGATGATATAAACATTGCTCATCTAACGTTGTTACCAGATTCTTCGATCCTGTTCTTGGCAGAACACAATGGAAGAGCAGTGAATGTAGAACCTTAGCCTTTGGCACTAGACTTGAGGCCGTCTTCTCCTTTGGGTCATTACATCCATATAGTTGTCGATTAATCTATACCTTCTCTACATTGGCTTGAGTCATCCATCTTGATTTACGAGCGAGCTTTACTCCAACATATGGACATTCAATAGCCTTCTCGATTGACTTCAGTGTTACTATGACCGACAATCTATCTACCACTGATACTAGAGTATCTTTAACTACTTCTACATTCTTCCAGAAATCATATACTTCATTAAGGTAAACTGTCTCATAAACTTGAAAAAAGTTCTTCCATCTAGCTGCCACAATCTTCGGTTTGATATCCATCTGGTCCTTTTTTAAGGACTCAAAATCAACGTGTCTTCCACTAGTCATTGATTGTGTAACATCCCGTCACCGATGGGATGGATACAGTTCATCTCATACGTATTTTGCATATGCATTCATAGCCTCTACATTATTGATAAATCTTCATGATTGCACAAGCATATGTATGTACATGCATGTATGACAGATTTCTGACTTGATTGTGAAATTGGATATTTTGTGATTAAGGTTAACTATGCTTTGCTTAGTGAATTGGAATGTTAAATTGAATTTTAGAGATTTGAATTATGAAATTGGTGTGTGGGATTATGCAATTTATATTTTTGGAGATTTATAAGATTTTTTTTGGAAATTTTAGAGTAACGGGTCCGGACCGAAAAAATGGCTTAGTGACTGATTAATTGTGATTCCGGTTTCGAATTTGATTGACAATTGCTATGAGGTGATTCAAATTATGATTTGAGGAATTAGGGTCTGAACCATTGGAATTCGAGAGAAATTAGAATTAGAAATTGGATTGTGGTTGTTCGGATTGGACTTGTGGCAAATGAATTTGCCAAACAAGCCTTAATCTCCTTAGGTTTATAAACCTTTCTCTTTGAAAACATTGGTCCACGATGCTTGCTTCTCCCTTGAAAGAAAACTTGATTTTTTCCTCCTTCTTTGCGTGGATCTCCTTTTGGATTTGCTTCTTGCTTTCTCCTTGCAAGTTAATCCTTCTTTGTTCTTGATCATTCATCCTTTTGCTTGGAGTTGAAAAAAAATGGAGTTTGGGTTGAAATGGGAGGAAAACCGTGGATGTGCTTAGGTTTGAGGATTTGAAGTTTCTTGGTGTTTCTCAAAGGTTTAAAGCTTAAACCAAGTAATTTATTGTTCCTTTATGTTTTACATAGTTGATTTTGATTATGGATTTGAGTATTAAATTGTTTGGAAAGTTTTGGGTTTTCGTATGATTTAGGTTTTAAGGATTATGTTGATTTTGATTTGAGTAATTGTGGAATAATAATTATTTGGTGGATTTAAAGTTAGGATTGAGTTGTGTTAAGAATAGGAAATTGTTTTGGAGTGTTTAGAATGGAAAGGAATGGATTAGAACTGAAAAATCTGGGAATTTCTGGGTTTTCTGGGCGATTCTGCGATTGCACGCCGCGACGAGCGCTGAGGCGCGCCGCGGCTAGCAGAAGCGGCCCGCATCGCGACGTGCGCAATGCGTACGCCGCGGCGAAGAAGGAATCGTTTGCCGCAGCGAGGCGTGCGGACGTCGCGGCGAAGGAGCAAACGTCGCGGCGAGGAGGGCCAATTTCCGAAAATGTAATTTTTGAGGTATTGAATTTTGGGATTTAGGAATTTGATAATTCAAATAGATATGGATTGATTTCAATTTGGAGACTATGAATTCGGGATTTAATTCAGTGGTTCTCGAAATCGGATGGCAATTGAATAGTAAATTTGACTCTGATTTAAAGATAATTCCTATGTATTGAAATTTGACTTTGGAGAATATAGAACTTAGCCAACTGATTTATGGTATTAGAAATTGCTATGGATTAGTGTGAAAGTGCGGAATTGAGATAATCAGGATTAGGGTCGAAAATGTTATAACATGCATAGTACAGCATTCATTTGAGACATCAGCACTTCTGATTATTGAAATTGATACAATTAGTAATATTCGGGTATTCTGACCATTGTAGAGGCTCAAGTGGAGCGTCGATCCTCTGACGCAACGGAGACTTCCCGGCAGTAGCTCGAAAGTTTAGAGGTGAGTAACCTAGTTGGTTCCTCAATCTCTGATTTGTTAAATGCTTTGAATGAACTGTGTGACCTAAATGAATATTGCTGTATGGGGTGTGTCATTGTGAAATTGTGAACGCATGCTAGGCATGA
>JANJEY010000004.1:55217662-55240283 GCA_024703695.1 Erythroxylum cataractarum | reverse complement strand
CAAACCCACATAAGCATGCATAATTCGTATTCTTGTGAACTGAATTGCCAATCCGGCACTTGCTTGTAATCTTGATTGTAATCTTGCTTGTAATCATACTTGTAACTTGCTTGTCATAAATATTTCGTAAAAACTGAATTTCATGCACTTGTATTCGTGAAAGGAAAACTTTCCTTTGTAAAAATCTTGATCATAATCATGAATGCAAACATAATGCAGAACATATTCATTTATGGTCGTATGCAATGCGATCGTGGAATGCTATAATGTAATGCATAAGATCTTGCGTAATTTGAACTAAACAATGAGTACTTATATACTGTATTATAAACATGAACCCACCTGATAATCCTGCTTGATCTTGCCTAGGAATGAGTTTCCTCTAGATCCTATTGCTCCTCTTGCCTCACTTGATTTCCTTAATCAAATAGCCAAAATCCCAATCAATTCGGGGTAGAAATCGGAAAATCAGACTTGCACAATTCAAACCGTAACCAAAACTGAAACAAGAATTTTATGCTCAACTTCCATCCAAATTTGAATATTCTTAGAGACTGATTCAGAACTTCATTTCTTCATAAAACTTGTAGCCCTATGTCTCTAGTTTACAACGCAAAAAGAATCACCTCATTTGGACATCTACATCAAAAGTTATGGCCAAAATACCGAAGTATGTCGCAGCAGGAAAATGGCCGCTCGCCGCGGCGAGAAAACTGGGCGCGCCGCGGCGAGGGCATGGGCGTGCCGCGGCGAGCGAGCCCAGAAATCGCCCGTAACTTGATTTTCTCACTATTTTTCACCCTAAACCTCCCAACCTTCAAATACAACATATTTAGACATTAAAACACCTCTAAAATCCTACATGCCGCGGCTCACAACCCCTTCCTCGCACGCCGCGTCTCAACTTGTCACAATTCTCCGATTAATTGTCATGCCGCGGCGTGTGTCGCCTTCCTTGCACGCCGCGGCTTGCTCAAGAACACGCCGCGGCGTGTGAGTCGGAACCCAGAAAATTTCCAGATTTTCTGCAGATTCAAACCTATTCCTTTCTCAAAACAATACCCGCAAACAGTTCATCATGCATCCTACAACCTTCCTATACTTATTAAACACTAAAATATCGACAAAACACAACCCAAATCCACAAATCTACCAACATGTCGTTCTAAACCCTAAATCACCGATTCCATCCTCAATCTAAACCATTTCCAGCAAAACAGGGTTCTAATCTAACATAAACACGTACAGAAAAGTGATTCTTACCTTGTGTAAGCTCAAAATCCGTCGAAAATCCACGAACAAAAGTTTTCCTCTTCTCTTCTGTTTCTTCTCCTTCACCGCCGCCCTCTTCTCTTCGTTTTCTTCTTTTCTATTTCTCTATTTCCTCTTTTCTTATTTCTCTTCCTTACTCTTTCTTTTCTTAACTTCTTTTCTCTTAATTCCTTTAACCTACACAAACCCTACAAGCCCACATATGCCAAGGCCCATTCTTACTAAGCCCATAACTCTTATAATTCATGTTCCTCCTTACTTAGTCTAAAACATACTAACTCCAATAATTGACCAATATGCCCTTAATCATAATTACCCTTAATCATATCCATTTATTACTCTCCTAAAACTTATTCCATAAACACATATTATTCCATACTAAACTCAATTAAATCCAAATTTTCCATGAATATTCTCAAAAAAATCAAATTATACCATAAATCATAATTCAAAAAAATTCATGCTTAATAACTTCAAGAAAGCAAAAATTTGGGGTCCAACATGTGTCACCCATTACCTAGCTTCCATTTCATACCTTGGCGTATATACTTCCAAGTGGCGAAGATCCCCTTCCAAATGACCGAGGCTTCATTCCTATCAATGTTATCAGGGAGGGGATTGGCGCCAATTCGATATTTAACCCTGATAATTTTGACCCGAAGGAGGATGATTGATCACCGCCCAACCAAGTTTAGTGAAAAAAAGCATCATTCGAGGATTGAATACGTTTGAGGCCTAGACTATCCGCTTTTTTAGGCCTACAACTGGAGTCCCAGTTGACAAGATGGATTTTCCTCTGTTCACTGTTTGCTCCCCAGATAAAACCCCTCATGAGTCTTTCTAAATCATCACTCAGTTATCTCGGGAGTCGAACCGTCTGCATCGTGTAAATGGATAGAGAAGAGAGAACAGACTGAGTGAGAGTTACTCTCCCCGCCAGGGATAAAATCTTAGCTTGCTAGCCAGCGAGTTTTTTCTTAGCTCGGTCAAGGATATATTAATACGTGTGGCGAGAAGTACGTTCACGGAGTAAAAGAACCCCTAAATACTTCTTTAGATTGGTTGTACAAGGAATCTGTAAGTTTTGACTGAGGCAACGAGCTGTTGTAGCATAGACATTCTTAGAGAAAAACTTCCTAGTTTTGTCAAGGTTGACTTTCTGACCCGAGGCCTAATAAAATTCTTCCAAAGTCTTTGCAATAACATGTGCTTGGGAATCCTTTGCTTCAACAAACAAATCAAGATCATCTGCGAAGAGAAGATGCAAAATAGGAGGGCTATTAGGGCTCAATAAAATCGGTTTCCACTGTCCTTGATTCACTACTTGGAAGATGAGTTGACCCAATTGTTCCATGCAGATGATAAACAGGTAAGGTGAGATGGGATTGTTGGGCTCCATTTCTGGAGCCCAACTATCCTTGAGTCCTAAAACATGAGAGGGTTTTCTTGTCGGGTTGTGTCAATGCACCCTCATAAGCCATCATCGGTTCATCATCATTATCACAACATCGCAAGCCACAAAGGCCAGCTCACAAAAAGAAAATTTAATAATCAAAATTGACTTCATTGACACGGTAGCTCTTAGTCTCTATTTTATTTTGGAGAAAGAATCACTTCAATCGGAGCTCTATAGCTCAAGATATGCTTAAGAAACCTAAGTATGTTCACGACCCAATCATGCTCTCCTAACCGACCCTCAATTCCTTTCCATAAATCTTTCTGAATTTATCACCAATGGTTGTAAATTTTTTTGGAAAGGTATAAAAATGTATTAGGAAACCTATCGCTTTAAAAATCACCTCAATCGGAGGTCGGACGGAGGAGTTATGGCCAAACGAATCCCACTTGTTCATGTCCTTACTTGAATTGTACATCCTTTGGCGAAAATGCCATAACTTTCACTAAAGGCGTTGGATTGAGTTCGTTCTTAGACCATTAGAAAGTAGAGTCCTAAATATACAACATTTGTGAAGACACTAAAATGAGATTCTGTCTTTTTGGACATGGTCCGTGTGATTTTACACGGGCTGACCGTGTAACCTTCGGATGGAATGTGCTCCTACACCAGAAACACACGACCCGTATGATTTTACACGGGCAGGCCGTGTAACATTCGGATGACATGAATTTTTCACCATCCAAGACCCCTACAAAGGATCTTAAACCCATCCTAACATCCCCTTTCCAGATAATCTTCCCAAATTCAACTCTTTCTAGTCCGATATCACTTCATAAACTCTAATGGTTCAGGAAAGACGTCCTCTACGACATCCTAACTTGTAATGATCATAACTTTCAATTCTGATATCAAAAAATCACATACTTTATATCATTGCAAAGCTAAGAAGACAAGCTAAGACTTCTATGAAGACGACTTGATCAAATTAATCCCATAATAGTGCAGATTTTCTCTCAAAGCTAAAACACCAATCATACCCCTATGAAAACTTAAAATTTTCCAATGCAAAACTTTAAGTGCCACAAACAACCTTAAAACATAAATAGTTCATTCACATCAAAATAAGAGTTTTACAATGCTTTAGTGGGCATTTCAAGCCACTTACATCAAAATCCAAAATACAAACTTTACAAAATTTGAATCGCTCAAAATGCGACTAAAGCATCGTTTTACAAAAATTAACTTAAAATACAAAATAACCCAAGTCCAGAGTAAAGCTTTTATGCTCAATCACTCGATCTCGTGCTCCTCACCTGGAGATGGGACGGAATGGGAGGGGGTGAGCTTAACGCTCATGGGTAACATGCTTATAATCGAGAAATAAGCAAAAACCATTGAAATACTTATCTCGATAGTAAAAATTCCCATTGTAACATTCATGTAACACATATTTTTCCAAATTCACAACATATCAAGCAATTTATAAAACATCATGAATCATGCATTCATCCAGCTGGTCATAATCATAAACACATAAGCACATCACAAATGGTTTGGTTAGATCCATAAACATGATGCACTATACATTTCCATATAATGGTCCTGTGTACTCGTAAACTTGAGGGAGTCCAAGAAGGAGCTCCGTGCCACTAGAGGGTAGGTGAGAGAAGCCTATAACTTGGTCAATGTGCACTTGACATTCTTGAGGGACTACCACAAACCCACATAACACATATTCATGACTTGAAAATAGATTGCCCAATTGGAAACATTTGAAAAAAAACTTGTCTTTCATGAACATGACTTATTTCATATACATGTGCATCATCATTTCACAATTCAACAACCACATTCCTATACCAAGCATAAAAGTCATTTATAAACTCATTCAAAAGCAACAATTTCAACAATTAAGAAGCAATTTGGATTCATTCCCAAAAATTCACAAACAACCCCATATGACACATTCACAAGCATTTAGAGAGCAATAAATACACATTCATAGGGTAGTTGGAAAATCATTAACTTCTATTTAATTGAAAAACATTTATGGCTCATTAACTCAATTATAAGAATGATACCCACCTTAATTCCTTGCTTGCAAACCTTGCCCAAAAAGCTTCTATTCTTGCTCCTCTTGCCTCAAATTGAAGCTTTAGCCTTCCTTTTCCTTTTTCCCTTCTTGCTCACTCTCAAAATCCCTCTTGAAGATTAAGAAATTTTAAAACCTAGAAAAACTCTCCCTTTTTCTCCAAACTCACGAAATCTCTCTCTCTTTCCCTCAATTTCGTTTTCTCTCTTTTCCCATACAAGACAAGCCTTCTTTCTTCCTTTCTATACTCCTAATGAAGCTAAAATGTCCAACTTGCCCTTCACTTGAAGCCTTATCTCTTTACAACTTAAGTGATCTTCCCACAATGTCCCTTATGCATTCTTCCCACCCTAACACTTAATTCAATTTAACCTATGCCATATATTCTAGCTCATATTAACATGCTAATTGATTCCAAGATAAATTATTATATCAATACTTCAAAAAATTTAAAATCATGCTTAATAAAAAAAATTCCGGGGCTAACATTTCTTTCCCCTCTTAAAAGAATTTCGTCCTCGAAATTCTTACCTGAATCATCGAAGAGGTATGGATACTTCTCCTTCATGGCTTCCAAGGGCTCCCACGTAGCCTCTTCCACAAAATGGTTCCTCCACAGAACCTTGACTAGTTGGACTGTCTTGTTCCTTAAAACCGTCTCCTTGGTGTCCAAAATCTCCACTGGAGTCTCCTCATAAGTAAGATCATCTCTCAACTGAACCTCAGTGGTCTGAATAATGTGGGAAGGATCCGATCGATACCTCCTCAACATGGAAACATGAAAAACATCATGTATCTGTGATAATTCCGATGGTAACGCCAACTTATAGGCTAGCGGTCCGATCCTCTCTAGAATTTCATAATGTCCCACATATCTTGGACTCAACTTACCCTTCTTACCAAACCTCATGACTCCTTTCCAAAGAGATGTTTTAAGGAAAACTTTTTCACCCACTTCATATTCCATTTTCTTTCGGTGTGCATCAATGTAAGTCTTCATTCTATCCTATGCTGCTTTAAGCCGTTGCTTAATCAAATTAACCTTATCCACTATCATCTGCAGTAATTTTGGTCCTATCAGTTTCCTGTCTCCTTCTTCATCCCAGCATATCGGAGTTCTACATCTCCTTTCATACAATGCTTCGTAAGGAGCTATTTGAATGCTCGAGTGGCACCAATTATTATAAGCAAATTCGATCAATGAAAAGTGTTCATCACAAGTGCCCTTGAAATCCATCACACATGCCTTGAACATTCCTTTAAGTGTCTGAATGATCCTTTCAGATTGACCATCCGTCTGGGGATAAAAAGCCGTGCTAAAATTTAACTTGGTTCTCAAAGTCTTTTGTAAACTCCCCCAGAATCTCGAAATAAATCTAGGATCTCTGTCAGAAACTGTAGAGTCTGGAATTCCATGCAATCTCACTATCTCATCAACGTACTTCTTTGCTAGCACATGCAAAGAATCAATCTGTTTAATTTCTAAAAATAGGCTAACTTCTTCAAACGATCCACGATAAACCATATGGCATCATGCTTCCTACTGGTCTTGGGCAAACCCATCAGAAAATCCATAGTTATCCTTTGCCAATTCCATTCAAGAATGGACAATAGCCTTAACATACCTCAAGGTGCCTGTTGTTTAGCCGTGACTTGCTAACATACTAGACACTTGCTCACATATTATGCTACATCCCTCTTCATGTCTTTCCACCAGAAATGCTCCTTCAGATCTCTGTACATCTTGGTGCTACCTAGGTGCATGGCATAAGGCGCATTATGTGCCTCATCCAATATTTCATCCTTTGTTTCTTTGACATTCGGTATACAAAGTCTGTTTCCTACAACCATGAGTCCATCATCCCTCACTACCACCTCAGATTTCTTACCATTCAAAATTTCTTCTCGAAGCTTATCCAAATCTGCATCCTATGCTTGTAACTCCTTACCTTTCTCTCTGAGTATCGGTCTCGCCCTGAAATTAGAAATAATACAATCGGGTTCCTCCTGTTTCAAGCTTATCCTAAGCTTAGCCATCTCTTCAAATAACGGCAGATAAACTGTCTGAACATGAGCTATAGATGATTTCCTTCTCAAAGCATCCGCCACTACATTTGCTTTTTTTGGATGGTACTCGTTCAATAAATCATAATTCTTAATTACCTCCAACCACCTTCTCGGTCTCAAATTCAACTCTTTCTAGCTTAGAAGGTACTTGAGGCTTTTATGATCAGTAAAAATCCTCGTCTGCACCCCATACAAAACACGTTAACAAATTAACACAATAAAACATACATGCTTGACAAACACAAACAATTAAAATCACTTAAGCAAATAAAACATGTCAAAATTAATTTAAGTTCAAGTCCTAAACACGTTTTTGGCAATGAAGCCAAAAACTTCTTGTGCCTAAAAAGTTCTAAAAGGACCTAGGCTATCCTACTCCCAAATGTACAAGGTAATTGTAGTGATTACCCAGGGTCATCTCCCACGGAGGTGAAATTGATTAACTAAAATTAATTTTAAATTTAAAATAAAAAATGCAATCCTAAACACTCCATCCTGAATTATTGAGTGAAAGCTTTAAAGAAAATCATAAAATTAGAGTGAAAAGTAAAATGATTCAATTGGAAACAAAGATAAATGGATTAATCGAAATGGAAGACTCTTAAGAATTAATTTCACTAATTTAATCTCCTACGTATGATTAAGGGAAATGATTGGTTAATTATTTTATTAAAATTAATAGTCGAATTCTAAAATCAACATAAATAATAGACGAAATCTAGCTTTCACATTCGACAAGTAATTATTCGAATTAATTATGAAAAAAGACTACAAATTACCACTTACGTTAATATGTTTCTAATGTAACACCCCAAAAATCTCAATTTCATGAATAGTACCTTTTAGGTCATAAATAGTATATCCTGAGGTGAATAGTGACACTCGAGGATCCAAATTGCATTTTATATTTTTGACATTAGATAATATTATTCAAGGACAGCCTGAGGATCAAATTAGATCTCCGAACGAGTTTGTTTTTTAGGGTTTGATTAAGAGTTGACCAATGGTCAAAGTTTGACCCCAAAAAGGGTGAAAGTCAATCCCAAAATTAGTAATGAAAATAAATGATATTAATTAAGGTCTTTATGTGAGGTTGATATTTTTCTTATAGGTATTTT
This sequence comes from Erythroxylum cataractarum, assembly GCA_024703695.1. Taxonomy (NCBI): domain Eukaryota; kingdom Viridiplantae; phylum Streptophyta; class Magnoliopsida; order Malpighiales; family Erythroxylaceae; genus Erythroxylum; species Erythroxylum cataractarum. The sequence continues at coordinate 55,232,335 of JANJEY010000004.1, read as the reverse complement.
TTCTATTGAGCAAAAGAATTAATAGATAAAGTTAATCTTAAAAAAATTGGAAAACTTTTTGTGACCATATGACATTTTGTCATTTTGTTGGCCCCCTACCTCTTTTCTTCACTAAGGGGTGCCGAGAACCACCACCCCTCCTTTATTCTCCATTTCTTTCATTTCTTATATTTTCAAGCCAATTTTCATTAGTTTTAACCCCCAACACCTATTAAACATTAAATCATCAACCTAGGGTTCCTAAACTCACCATATCAACAAAAAAATTAGAAAAAGATAAAGAAAAGATATATGGGTGCTCTTGACGAATAATAACCAAAAAATTATAAGGTGAGTTAATGGAGTCTTAATTATTTTTAGTACATGATTTTGATGTAGTTGCATTCATTGATGAATAAAATGCATGGAATTGAATTTGGTGTGCAATATTATGAAGATAAAGGAGAGGAATTAAAGGAGAGGGAGAAAGAGAAAAAGAAGGAATAAGGAATTGATGATGAAATTGAAGTTTATGGAAGTTTAATTTGAAGATTTAGACATCAATTTGGTATGTGTTCTTGCAATTATACTTTTTCCTAAAAATTGTGCATTAGGAAGTTTGGAGCTTATGAGTAAAATTAGGGGTTTATGAAATTGTTTTTAAAATATTTAGTTGGATGTTAAATGAAGTAATATATGTGATTAATTGAGATTTTGGAATTCTTAATTGTATTTTTTTCCCAATTGCATACATTATGTTTGAATTGAAAAAATTAATTTATATGTTATTTTTGGCTAATTGGTGAGATGAATATATCTTGAATGTTGTATGAATTAAATTAAAACCAATAACGAAAAAAAAACATTTACTTTGGTCAAATATGGAGTAACTTGAACTGGTTATTATGAGCATTTATTATGAATTTTCAATGGAATTTAATTAGATTTGCCCTAGTAAAATAAATAGGAATTGGAGGAATGTGATAAGGTTGGCATGCTAATTAAGGAGTTAGCAATATTGCGTCATGATATATGTTACTAAATTGTATGACTCAGATAGCTCGGTTTCGATGTAAGATATTTGTTTTGGATCATGAACTGCATGACTTCAAGAGCTCATTTCCAATATGAATGTATAAAAAAAATGGATTGTATGGTTTCGAGAACCCAATCTTGTATTTTTTTTAATCCTACTTATCAGGCTTGATGATACAGTTCTGATAGATTTTACTTTGGGGTAATTATAGAAAATAAATAAATGCATGATTAATGATTAGATAACTTTAAATGAAGGTAGTAATTGAATGTACAATGTATTGATCATTTTATAATTAAATGTGAATTATTAAAATAGATATATGCTTGTATTTCATAACTTGATTTTAAATGCCTATTTATGCTTAGAAAGAAATGAAGATATTTATATATGAAAAAAGTTATATATTATGTATGTTATGATTGAATGAATTGAATTGAATGTGAAATGGAATTGCTTGAACACCACTAAGCCTATAACTTAGCATGCGGATTTTTTTCTACGCATAAGTCTTAAAGAGAACTAGAAGAAAGCCGTGGTGAATCTACTACAAGACAAGAGTCACATAAAGGACCTTGAAAGATTTGGAGGTGGATGTACTACAAATTTTTATTTGGTTTTTGGTTATGCATGTACATATAAAGACATGAAGGATCTTACTGGATTTTATTGTGAATTATATATGAATAAATTAAATTATGTATGAAATTTGGTTTAGATGTGTTGAAAGGTTTTGGAGGATGGGTTAATTATTTTTTCAAGAAGTTTGACATAGAGATGGATAGTTGAGAAACATGCATGAGAAGTGTATTTAAGTTTCTTGCAGGCAATTTTACGTAAATAAAGAGGAAACTTTGTCTAATTTTTTTATGTGAATAGTAATTGCTAGATTAATGAGGTTTAAATAGAAAATGTTGTAGTTTGAAGTATTAGGTATTTAAGAATATGGTAACACTCTGTATGCCAATTTCATTATTGGATATAGGATGTTACATCTAATTCATAACCTAAACGTCTATAGTTTGTAGTTCCATATTAAATTTCTCCTTTTGGTCCTTCATTTAATTCTAAAATGATGCAAATTTTGGTCATGTTATTACATACATTTAGGTCAAAAACTATAACATACATAAGACAAGAATACAATCCCTTAATCATGCATATTTGTCTAAAATGGCTACATTAATCCTCAAGAAAAAGATATTAGCCCATTGTGGCATAAATACAATTCATCATCTCCATACACTTTATCATGGCATAAACACAGTTCATCATCTCTATACACTTTAGTCCCATGTTACTATTAAGAAAAGTATTAAAGCAATAAAACAGTGAATACTAAATGAACTATGAAAAGAAAACAAATAACAATGGGTTAAGCTAACAAGTAATAAGTTCAGTAAATAAAAAAGAAACTAATAAATAGATGAAAAATAGAATAAGCAAACAAGGATCGGGTGAGTGTGAAGGCGGTGGTCTCCTGCCCCTCTTAAGCTTCCTGCATTAGCTCTCACCTTCTACTTCAACTTGTTCTCACCAAATGATCAAAGGCTTGCTCTGCTCCTAGCTCTCTAATATGTTTCTCTCTTCTTCATTGACTCTCTTTGTTTCTCTTCTTGTCTTCCCTTCTTTCTCTCTAAAGGCTTGCTCTGCTCCCAGCTCTCTACTATGTTTCTCTCTTCTTCATTGACTCTCTTTGTTTCTCTTCTTGTCTTCCCTTCTTTCTCTCTATATACTCCTCGAAGTGTCTCTCTATATAGAGTGAAGATTGAAGAATGAATAGTGGAAAAGATATCATCGCCACCCTCCTATCCTTTCTATTCATAGCCTCGTCTAGGTTTAAGTTTTTGTACCCCTTTAACCTACAGCTTCCACGTCAACCTCTAGTCGAACTGCCTGCCCAAGCTTGGTCTTTTCAGTCTTCCCCCATCTGCAGTTGTTTACACCACTCCACCATTGTCATTCTTTGTTGCTCCATTCCACCATCACCATTTACGGTCACTGCTTTCCTAGAAAGATTGTTGAAATCAAGATTTCTATTTTTCAGATCTAGACTTGACTCGACCCGACCTAACCTAACTCAACCATGATTGCAATTTCTGATTTTTTTTGGTATGTTTTGAGTTGTTTGTTTATCCTCTAAGCTGCAATTGCATTGTGTTTTGGTTATGTCAAGTGTGTTTGAATGGTTTATAAAATATGCATTAGAAATTTTGGGTTTAAAATTTAGAATTGTTTGTGTGAGCTGGTTCAAACATTTAGGCATTGTGAACTTGTAAATAAATGAGATCAAAATAATATTGTGTATGAATTATGGAAGAAAATTTATGTATTATGAATTTGTGATTTGTGAATTGCATATAATTCAAGAATATGCCATATTATTTGTTATTTTAATAATCATTTAATATATGTAACTAAGTTAAAAAATTAAATGTTTGTATTTTTATATTGTTTATTGTTGTCAGGAAATAAAATTACAAATATTAATCTTGTTTTATAAGTACTAAGTACACATTTATCATCTCATCTTATGAGTGTTAAATATTGTATATGAATTTATTAATTTAATTTTGACACATATCTTCATTTATTTTTATGGATAATTTGAAGGAATTTCAAGTACTCCTAATAATCCAACCATTTCAGAAAGAATCAATAATCCAACTTAGACTCATACTAGATTGGTTTTCAAAATGAAGATTTATCTGTTTGCTTGTTTTGTAACAAGTAGTTGAAAAGCGAACAAATCACCAGATTTAAAAAGCATTTAATTGGGTCAAAGGTGAAGTGGTACATTGTAAAAAAGTTAGCCATGATATGAAATAGCAAATGATGACTTTGTTTGAAGACTATTAGCACGAGGAAGGTATAAGGCAAATATTGAATTACAAAATTAGTAGTAAAAGTTCTTTTGTTGGTGTTCAAGATGATAATGGGAATGTTTAAGGTGATAATATTCCTACCCAACTAGAAGGGAATATTACACCTGATTTTAGAAAAAAAGAATAAATGTATCTAATTTTTTTGTAGTACAAACAACTCTTAGAGCTCAGCCTTCAATCCGTAGTGCCTTACAATCTAGGAAGTGGCTCATAATGTAGATATGGCAATAGCTAGATGGTGGTGTGATTTAGGTATAACATTTCATGCTTCTAAGTCTTATTATTATCAGTATATACAATCAAGGATACAAAACTTTTTTATTTGATGACTATAGATATAAACTTTTGTGTAGCTCTGATTATGAAATTAAAAGTTATTTGGATGGAAGAAGAATGACTTAAGGTTACTTTTGTGTGTTCAATCATATGTTATGGTTGGACAAATAAAAGACATGAGCATAATATTAATTTTTTAGTTTATTCTACAAAGGACATAATATTTTTAAAATCTATTAATGCATCTGGCCTTATTGGGAATGCTGATACTTTATTTGAAATATTTGATGAAGAAGTGAATGAGGTTGGGCTAGGAAATATTGCTCAGATCATTATTGACAATAATTTTGCTTATAAAGCAGTTGGAAAAAGATTGTGAAACAAGTATAGGTGTTGGAAAATATAGGAGATGCTAGGTATTTTCTTATTGTTGATGAGATTATGCAAAAACCAAAAAAGGTTAAATATAGGAGATGCTAGATATTTTCTTATTATTGATGAGATTTTGCAAAAAAAAAAAAGGTGACCAAGTTCATCTACAATCTTGCATCATTCTTGAATTTAATGAGAAATGATTTCACCGATGGTAGGAATTTGTGTCATTATGCCATTATAAGATTTATAACAAAAATTTTATCACTTCAGTGTTTTATTATGATGAAGAAAGAGTTGAGACAAATATTCACAAGTGATAAGTGAGTTGCATCTCAACGTGCTAAGTTTAATGTTGTATTGAAGGTTTATATAATTATACTTGAAGATAATGAATTTTGGTTTCAATGTCAATTTTTATCATTCAAGTTTGTGAGCCTTTAATGAGAGTACTTTGCTTGGATGGTAGCGATGAGAAGGCAACAATGAGTTATTTTTATAAAGTTAGTGGGTGAAGGAAGCAATCAAGGCCAATATGAAAATAGGCCATCTTTGTACACACCTTATCTTGTAGTCATCAATAAGAGATGAGAAAGGCAACTTGACTCTATATTATTTGCAACTACGACATTTTTTAATCCTAGTACCTATTTTAGACCAAGTTTTACAAAGAAAATTGAAGTTAATAAAGGAATTCTATTAACCATTACAACAATTGTTACTTATGAGATGATGAAAGATCTCTGAAGCTGACAAATGGAGATTTATAAGGATGCTTATGGTAATTTTAGGATGCCAATTTCCATTTGTCAAAGAGACAAACTTAATCTATGTATATATTTTTCACTTTTTTTGCTTGATGAAAATTAATCATCACTTTATTTGATTTATAATGCTAATTTTATTGTCTTATAGTTGTTTGGTTAGCCCAATTCAGATATGGTGTTTTAGAATTGCAAATGTTACAAGTGAAATCCTAGGTTAATGTGTGAGTAAAACATGGTGTGAAATTTATCCTGATGATGCTCCCTTGTTACCTTTTGGGTTTCATATAATTCCCTTGGATTCAAAAATAGTTAAGTTTGGCCCAATCTTTGAAAAAAATTTCTATTTTAGATTTTTCCACCAAGTTAATATTCCCTAGGGAATAGTTCATAAAAGAGACAAAATTATTCTATGTATATATATTTTTCACTTTTGTTACTTGTTGAAAATTAATCATCGCTTTATTTTATTTATAATGCTACTTTTGTTGTCTTATAGATGCTTAGTGGGACTAATTAAAAAGTGGCGTTTTAGAATAACAAAGGTTGTAATTCGAATTCTAAGTCAATGTATGAGTGTAATAGGGTGTGAAAGGAATTGAAGCACATTTGAATTAATTCATTCTAAGAAAAGGAACAGATTAGAGCACAAAAGATTGAATGACTTTGTTTTTATTTGATACAACTTAAAGCTTTAGGAAAGGTATATTATTATCATTATTAAGTTAGATAAAATTTCTTATTTTTTTAATAATTTAATGTTATTGTTTACTAGGACTCTTAATAGAACAAGTAGTTCTGTAGATCTAATTTATATTGATAACATAAATCTTTTGGTGGATTGAGTTTTTGAGGAACCAGATTTGATAGATGAGAGTGACTTTGAAGATAATCTTATATGAGAAAGTATCGACATATCATTTGGTGTAATGAATTTGAATGATAGTGATGATGAGACTCCTCAATGATGATGATTATGTAACAAATGAGAAATGCAATTTAAGCAGGTTTTCGATTGAATGCAATTCCAGGTTTTTGTTTATGATCTTATTTTAATTTCACTTATATTTGATGTATATGTTAAATTCTATATGTACAATATAATTGTAAATATTTTTTTTATGTTTCACTTCTAGTTGGTTCTTTAGTATAACTCTTATTGTAAATTGTAATTGTTAGAGTGATAAGTACTTATTACTCTCCCTTCTCTCTAGCATTTTTTTTATTTTACCCTCTTTATTTTTCCACTTTTGGAAATCTTTCTTGTCACGTTAGTGTTATTTCTACTTTGGAGTTATCAAAGAACCTTCTCTACTGGGTGTTCCCTCTGTGGGTTAGGCCTTGCTAGGGCCTAGTTGTAGTTATAATGGAAATAAGAGTCTTCTGGTCCTAAAGAAGACTTCCCTATTTTGTCTAGAGAAAAATTATGTCAGAAAACATCAAAGTTGGATAGAACATCAACTGTTTGTGTAAATGTTAAACAGAATGTGGAAGCCTTGAAACTAAAGGGAGATTGGAGAAAGAAGTTGGCAACTCACTATAATAAGGTAGGCCTGAAGCATTTCCAGGATGTCTCTAAAGATGGGGTCATCTGTCCTCCGAAGAAGATACCTGAAGCTAGTGTTTAAGTCTAGTCTTTTACTCTAATAGGTTTCCTTTGGAGCAGGAGACTAGCGTTCCCAGTAGTTAGTGCCTGGGCTAAAACATGTTGGAATAACGAGGGGTTAGAGAGGTTCTTTCTCAGGGAAGATGGAACTTTCTTATTCAAGTTTGTGTAGGATAGTGCTGTGTAGGAGATCATTGAATCAGGGTTTTTAGCATATAAGGGACCAACCATTATTCTTACAAAAATGGAGACCTAGATTGGAAATGGACATTAGAGGTATTGATACATTTCCACTATGGGTAAACTTTCATAATTTACCTACGGAATTATGGACTGTAGAGGGTCTTAGCTGCTTAGAAAATTCTCTAGGCAACTCTTTAAGCATGGACACCTAAACTGCAAACATGGGAAGAGTTAGCTACACTAACGTGTGTATTGAGGTTTTGAAATCAACTCATTTTCTTGATAATTTGTCTATTTTGAGTTTAGGAGAGAATGGGGATATGGTGAAGAAATATATTCCTTTCTCCTATATATAAAAGCCTAATTCCACTAAAAATGGGCAACCAATTAAGAAATTGTTTCAAACTAGAAACCAAGATGAACTACTAGCAAGTGACAAAGCTAAGAAGAATGCAAAAGGGTTTGGAATGCATCTTGAATGCTCGGGGGATTTAAATGATGAGGAAATAAATGGTTCTAAGGAGGTGATAATAGGGAGAAGTGTAGGGCAAGGGATTGAGGTTCCAAATATTAAGCACCAGAATGCTAGTCCTCTCATTAGTAGTGAGAAACATATGAATCAATCTTCCACTAATCAGGTTGCCAATACCAAGGACTAGGAAATAGGTCCAAATCTGAAGGAAAATATTTTAAATGGGGAGTTTATCAACTTATCATCAGAATAGGATACTAACATAGCTAACGAACTAACATTTGTGCTACATGATGTAAAGACAATTAGCTAACAATCATAAGTAGCTAAGAGGAGATTTGTTAGAAAAAGGAAGAGTAAAAACAAAAAAGACTTTTTTCCCTATTTTTTATCTCTTATTTTGGAGCACCAGGGGACTTAATGACCCACTAAAAAGGTCTTTGATCAGTAAGCTTATTAGAGAAAAGCAGTATGTGATGGTCAGTTTGTTGGAGACTAGAATTAAAGATCAATTTTTGCTTTAAAACTCAAATTTTTTTAGGTCACAATGGAGATTCCTCTCAAATCACATATCACATTTCAATGGGAGAATCATTTTTTGTTAGAAATTTGAGCAAATGGAGGTTCAATTAGTGGAGTAAGGTGACCATCATTTTCATTTATTATGCCAGTTTAATGGTCAATCCTTTAAGTTTTCTTTAACTCTTATCTATGTGGCTAATTTTGCTTTTCAAAGAAGTAAGCTATGGAGGGATTTAAGAAGTATAGAAAATTCAAGTAGAAGTCCATAGATTGTGGCTAGGGATTTCAACTGTATTCTCAATTTTAAGGAAACAGAAGGTGGGAAGAGATTCACTCTAGCTGATAAGAAAGAACTTACTAACTTGCTTAGTCAAGTGAAGCTGCTAGATCTATGCTCAACAAGAAGATTGCTTACCTAGTCAAATATCAGTGGGGAACCATGCTCATAAGGAGAAAGCTAGATAGATGCTTCATGAACTCATATTGGTTAACCTTTTTCCCTCAATCTTTTGTGAACTTTGGGGAAAACTTGAGTTCAGACCACTCTTATATACATATTCAATGTTCTACTATCACTAGGAAAGTTAGAGCTCCATTCTACTATACTAAAAGAGTATTAACAAGCTCTAGAATTGAAAAACTCCATCTTAAAATAGAAAGTTAGATTGAATTGTCTTAGAGAAGGGGATGCAAACACAAAATTCTTTCATGCTTCTATTGTGGCCAGAAAAAATTCCAATAGAATTGTTAGCTTGATTAATAGAGAGGGGAACTTGCAATCAGATCAAGGGGCCCTCCATGAATTGGCTAGATCCTTCTTTTCTCAACTGATGGGTTTTGATATTGTGGAGCTACCTTCGAAGAACATGAAAAGGGACATGGCAGGTGTTATTAAACAGGATAGTAAGGAAGTTCTAACTTCTCTTTTTATTACACAAGATGTCAGAAGGACTGTCTTTGATATGCACCCTTAAAAATCCCCTAAGCCAGATGGATTCTCAACTTTGTTTTTCCAATCTAAATAGGACATAATTGGTCAGTTGCCAGTTGAAATGTTAGAATTTTTCCAAAACTTAAAAATGTTGAAAGAAATGAAAAGCACTTACATCTACTTGGTCCCAAAGAAACAACGTCCTTTGAACATTAAAGAGTTTATACATTTTTCATGCTACAACATAGTCTACAAAGTGATTGTAGTTTACAAAGTTGTAACATAGTCTACAAAGTGATTGTAGTTTGCAAAGTTGTTGGTTGATAGACTTAAAATGGTGCTATCGAATTTTGTGGACAATACTTGAAGGCCTTTTTTACTTGACAAAAATGTAGGTGATAATATCCTATTATTACAAGAATTATTGAAAGATTACTTGTCAGGAAAGAGAGTGAGGTGTTATATACTGAAGGTAGATTTTTTTTAAAGCCTATGACATAGTTAAAATATTGGAGATATTGGAATTCCCTACTGTTTTTGTGAACTGAATTATGGGAGTGTATTAAAATCTCTTCTCTAAGTGTTTTGATAAATAGAATCCCTTACAAACCTTTCAAAAATGCTAAGGTAATAAGACTAGGGGATCCTCTTTCCTTCTACAAATTCACCTTAGTAATGGAAGGAATGTCGAGACTTATTAAATCAATAACTTCTACCAATGGAAACTTTGATTTTCACCAAAAGTTTAATAAGCTAAAACTTACCCATATTATCTTTGAAAATGATCTCATACTATTTAGTGTTGTAGATAATCCTTCTACCAATATATTAATTCAATCTCTAGAGTTGTTCTCAAAATGGTCCTATTTAAGGATCAATATGGAAAAAAGTAGCATCTTTTATCTTAGAAGATGTAATAAATGTCAGGGTGCTCAAGATAATTACTGGGATTTGCATCCATCCCCCTATCTTGAGATATCTTAATGTGACTATTTCCTCCTCTAAAATGAAGTATGATAATTGTGTCCCAATTCTAGAAAGCATAAAAACCAAAATACTTACTTAGTAGAACATACATCAAGCTTATGATCTTAGAGTCCCTTTGATGACTTCATTATTGAGCAACTTACATATCCACTGGTTAGCTCATACTACTCTTCCTAGAAAGATAATTAAGGAGGTTGACATATTACTAAAGGTTTTTCTATGGTCTGGAAAGTGTTAGCCTAAGAAAAATGTTAAAGTTAAATGAAGTGATATTACTATTCCTAAGAAACAAGGAGGGCTTAGTATCATCTCTACATCAACTATGCAAAGAGTATTACTTAGCAAGAGGATTTGGAGATTGCTTTCAGATAAGGAGTCTCTCTAGAAGAAATGGGTCTATGCAGTTCATATTCAACACCAAAATTTTTGGTAAGTTGCTCATTCCAGCCAATTTTCCTAGTTCTTTAAGCTTTTGTTGAAGACAAGATACTTGATTTATCCCCATATTAAACATAAGATCAATGGAGGAGGGAATACTTAGATTTGGTTTGACAACTAGTTGGAGATTAGTCCTCTCATACACAACCCAAATTTCTAATATGTGAGAAATAGATTGCCTTTAGAAGCTAAAGTAGCAGATCTAATTTAAGAGGGGAAATGGTAGGGTAACTTTAGAGGGTTTTCATATATGCTAAAGTACCAACTAAGCTTGGGGGATGTTAGATTGTGTGATGTTGTTTGTGGGACCTTTAATCTGCAAGGAGTGTTTACTAATGAGTCATGCCAGAGAATATTCATAAATGATCTAACAGTGGTCCCATGGTGTAATCTAATGTGGAAAAATTCTATGAACCCTAAAGTTTCCATAATTACCTAGTTAGCCATAAAAAATAAGCTTAGAAATAAATGTAGATGGTTCAACCCATCTTATACAATCTGGGATCTTTGCCACAATGTTGATGAAAACAAAATCGCTTGTTCTTTGTTTGTGACTTTTCTAAAGTTATTTGGAGTTGAATCCTTCATTTATTGGAAGTAGTAAACCAAACTTATCAATGGGAGCCTATATTGAGATGGGGCATCATCTACTTTGAACCTAAGAAGGAGAATGCTATTAGAGATACCACCTAACCACTGGCTGACTAGCCAATGGCTTGACGGGCACCTGTCCCACCATATATATATTTTTAAGAAAAACGTAAAAAATGATATTTTTGACAAAACGACGTCGTTTTTGAAGTAATGTTCACGCCACTGTTAGGGTTAGGCCTGCCCATGACCCACTCGGGTCGACTATGATGGATCCGTGATCAGGACAAAATCAGGTCAAGTCAGGCCCTTTTTGACATCCCTAAATGGTATCCTAATTAAAGTTGCTTTCATTACTACCATATACATGATATGCAGAGAGAGAAACTATAGGTTGTACAAGCAAGCAGAGTAGGATGAATGCAAAATAGCTGACAAGATCACTATTTAGTTTAGATCTACATTATTGGCTAGGAAAGCTGAAAACTTGTTAACCCCTTCTACGAAGACTAGATGGAACATATGAATAGTGGTTTGCTTAAGCATCTCTTGTAATTTTTTGCTACATTTTGATGTTTTGTTTAGTTACTTCCATTAATACCTAGTTAGTCAATGATATTATTATTGACTATCCATGTACTTTTGTATTAAGCGTGATAGCCGACTATTGTAGATAAAATATCTTATTCATTTTTTAAATATTGTATATTTTAATTACTTTGTATTGTTATTAATTTTATATTTATATAATGATTAAATGTTCTTTATTTTATATTTGTATAATGATTAAATAATCTTTTTTATTATTTATGATTATTATTTATATACGAAACATGTGAAAAATAATGTTAATAAAAATAAATCACTGCTATTATTTTAAATTTTTATTATTATAAGTTTTAGAAATATGTTGATGTAAAGTTATAAATTATACATTACGATATATTAAAAGACTATTTTATAATTTAAAACTTCAAAAATTATTTTATAAATTTAAAAAATTATCTAAAATATTATCCAATAATACGTGTACAACACCCTACCATAATTATATACCGATAGAATAGCTAAACAAAATTATGTTCGGTACCGCCAAATGTCAAGTTCTGTCAATTTTCTTCAAAAGGTTGAGCGAAAGCCAACACTTCCCACGAGCGAAACACAGAGCAGACTACCATGGCTACTGCTGCTCTCTTCTTCGTCTCTCTGTTTTCCCTGTTCTACCTTTTCCTCTTTACAACGTCCTTATCTTCACCGACCATCATCACTCTTCCTCTGTATCCCTCCACCAATTACCCTTCTTCAGATCCTCTCCTCATCTTCCATCACCTATCTTCCCTCTCTCTCTCCAGAGCTCGCCACCTAAAGTCACCGACAACACACTCCTCCTCTCTCGAAGACATCCCTCTTTACTCACGCAGTTATGGCGGCTACTCTATCTCTCTTAGCTTCGGCACTCCTCCTCAGCCACTCAAATTCGTCATGGACACTGGCAGTAGTCTCGTTTGGTTTCCCTGTACCTCCCGTTACCTCTGCTCTAGGTGCAATTTCCCCAATGTTGACCTAAAAAAGATCCCAACTTTCATACCCAAACAATCATCTTCGACCAAACTTGTTGGCTGCAGAAATCCCAAATGCTCATGGATTTACGGCCCCACCATCCTGTCTAAATGCAACGATTGTGATCTGAGTAGCCGAAACTGTACTCAGAGTTGCCCTCCCTATATTGTTGAGTATGCTTTAGGTTCGACATTGGGGTTTTTACTATCAGAAACATTGGATCTTCCCGAACAAAAAGTAAGTGATTTTCTTGTGGGGTGCTCCATTTTCTCCTCCAGACAACCCGAAGGAATTGCCGGGTTTGGTCGGAGCGTGGAGTCTATCCCATCACAGTTAGGTTTGAGAAAGTTCGCGTATTGTTTAGTTTCTCGGCGGTACGACGACACTCCAGTGAGCAGTGACTTAATTTTGTTTACGGGGTCGGGTAAGGGAGATACCAAGACAGAGGGTCTTGACTACACGCCATTTTCTAAAAATCCGAATGCTTCCAGCGCTATTTTTCAAAGTCATTATTATGTACATCTGCGTAAAATCAATGTGGGAGACAAGCATGTGAAAATACCGTACAGTCTGTTGGTTACTAAACCTGACGGTAATGGAGGGACGATAGTAGACTCAGGCACAACATTCACGTTCATGGAGAGGGCAGTTTTTGAACCAGTATCAGGGGAATTTGTAAAACAAATGGCTAACTTTACGCTGGCAACTGACATCCAAAATCTGACCGGTTTAAGTCCATGTTTCAAAATTTCCGGCAACGAAACGGTAGTTTTCCCCGATTTGGTGTTTAAGTTTAAAGGCGGAGCTAACATGAAGTTGCCCTTGGAAAATTATATTGCGTTTGTTGCTCGAGACGTAGTGTGCTTAACTATCGTCACCGATAATAATGCGATTGGTCCAGGACGAGTACTTGGTGGTCCTGCTATCATACTGGGGAGTTTTCAGCAGCAGAACTATTACATAGAATATGATCTGGAGGACGACAGATTTGGATTCAAAAGACATCAATGTGCCTGATTCTGGTATAATTTATCCTGCAAACGTAAGTGCCGCTCAATTGAGAATCATTTGAACACAAGCCGAACGGTGAGAAGAAGACAACAGGAGCTGCTACAATAATGATCAGTTGTTTATGTCGTGGTGGTTATGGTGTGACACGTAATTGTTTAATGATAATGGTGACGAGATATTTGATTTACAGTTGTTCCAATAATTACCGGAAAAAAGTTGATATGATTAAGTATAATTGCCAGTTTAAGCAAAGGAGACTCTAATAATGGGCTTTTGTCATTTCTAAACATTATACTAAAATTTTACTAAATTTAGTAAAAAAAGAGAGAGTATTTCATAAATCTTTTTATTTTCAAATTACTTTGTACCAAATTAATAACATGTACAAATATAATATTTTTATTACATATCTAATTTCTAATTTTTTAAATTACCATATCATATTTGCAACTATTCAATCCCTGCATTACAAAGTTTATAACAATTTTTTTTAATTTTAATTTGCTTATGTCGAATAAGAAATTCTTGAAAATTAATTTTATTGTCTCTATTTATATTAATTTTAGGGGCTGTAATTTCCCTCCAATCTTGTATGACAACTTGGGTATCACATTCCTCCTCAATAATTATATTGTGCATTATAATACATGCTGACATTATATCATGTAATATGTAATTTTTTTTTTCCAAAAACATGCCAGTCCCTTGCTAATTGCGAATTGTGATTGGAAAATTCCAAATGCAAGTTCAACATCCTTCCTACATGTTTCTTGCATCTTCGCGAATAACCTCTTTTTTGGATCTCGGGGATCATGAACGGTTTACATAAGAGTAGACTATGTTGAGTAAATACTATCAATTAAATAGTATCTAATATCGTACACTTTTCTATCAAAGATTAAGGGTGCGTTTACTTTCAGAAAACAATTTTTTGTTTTCTACCTTAATTTTTTTGCATATATTTTCAATTTTCATTTTCAGTAGAAAATTGTCGAAAACATGTTTACTAATTAATATTGAAAAAATTATTTTCTAAAATTGAAAATTGCAAAACATGTTT
>JANJEY010000004.1:55022221-55036830 GCA_024703695.1 Erythroxylum cataractarum | reverse complement strand
TGAGATTTGGAATATTTTGTAAATGGCTTGAATTGCCGTTAAGTAAGTGATTATGATGTATTTCAGAATGTATGAAGTTTATGAATGAATGAATGAGAATATGAAATTGTATAGGAAATTGTGTATGAATTTGGAAATGGGATTGAGTTATGAGATCAGTATGTTGAATTTCATTATGATCGTGTTTTAGAATTAGGATTGCGTTTGTTTCTGCTGAGATCTCGGACGGAGGGTCTAGTTGATTTTGATGATTGTATGTTTGATTGGGAATCTTAGAAGTGTATTTTTGAATACTTTGCAAGTTTGAGTTAGGATAAATGCAACCGTTATGCTGCCAAAATTTCGATAAGATTTGGAAAGAAAAAAAATGAAATTTGGGGTTGGTACGGATATGTAAGAATATGAGCAAGTTTTGAGATTTGCATAAGAATGATTTTTCAAAAGTGGAAATTGTTTGTTTGATTTGGATGAGATTGCCTAAAGATGTAAGAAATGAGTAAAGAAAAAGGAAAAAAAATACCTGATTTTCGTATTGGATTAGTTTTAGGTTTCCAACGCGATTGTTTTCTTCGATGTATATGTCTTCGGATGTCAGATATGTTTCAGTTCAATTTGATCCGTTCGTTCGCTTTGTATTTTTGTATTTCGTTTCGCTTCTTTCGATTCTGTATTTGATTTGCTTCCGCTTTCACTTTGTTTGTCGTTATCAAATTCAATTTATCCAATTTAAATTCACCTCGTTCTTCATTGCAAAATTTCCGTTTCCATTCGCTTTCGTTTCCTTCGTTTTTCGTTTTTCGGTTAGGATCCGGTTTCCGGATCGGGTCCCAACACTTTGGGTAAGCTAAATGTGTAGAAAAACTGCATCGTTTGGTGCTAAACCAAATGATATCATTTTCATTTTGTTAAAAACTTTGAAGCCAAATAAAATGATGACGTTTCTTCTAAAATTTACCGATGGAATTATGTTCTGTCGGTAAACCCAAAACTTATTTATTTTGCCAATCATTCTTGCTTTCTTTACTGACAGGAATTTTCTATGTTGTTACATTCCATCAAAAAATTTCAGGGATAACTTTCCTCCATATTTACCAATCGATTTTTTCGCGTCACAAGATGAAATTTTTTCCGACAATGTTACCAATGGAAAATAATTTTTCGTCAGTAATTTGCTACAATTTCATTTTCGTAGTAATTTTCATCACTAATTACTAATTTTCTTGTAGTAAAAATTAAATATAGTTTTTAAAAACCTAATGATTAAAGTTAACGGCCATTGGTGAGAGAGTGCCCCACAGGTTGGGGTGTGCTCCAAGCAACTACAAATATTCCATAGTATGTTTCATTCAAACGCTCCTTTTGTAGGATCGCTGAATTCTTCGGTGTTCAAAATGATTTGGTGCACCTTTTATGCCTTTATAGACTAATCGAAGACAACCTTTTTGACCGAGAACTCACTATGGAAGAAAGAGTAAGCAGTTTGATGCATAATTTTGGATTGTTTTGTTATCATCAGCAAGCGTTCCCACTGTATTTACATACATATATATCACTCTTACTTTAAAAGGTAGAACAGAACTCATATAAGGTAGTGGGAAGCCATTTCTGTGAATGTTCAAAAATATATAATTTTTCATTCTCAGTTGGAATCAACCATTTTAATTTGATTACGTAGAAGCTGTACTAATTTAATGTACAGAAGATCACCCAACTTGCCTGTTGATGAACTGAGTCCAAACAATGATCGTCAGGAAAGAAACGACCGAGAAAATGTAACAGTAGACAGGAATGATAATAAGAAGCATTTAGATGAGAGAATAGAAAAGAAAAAGGACTCATGCAAACAAGAAGTGAGAAAATCTGCATTCCCGACGATCGATGGTGGAATATACGTTTGTTGCTTCATCCAATGTTCATGGCATGTGAAACGTACTGCGTCCTTTCTCTTGCCCAAAAATATCTGCCATTAATCTTACTTTTCTTGAGATGTACTTTTGGTTCAACGAGACAATGAATATAGTGAAAGCCCTGTTATCGTATGGAAGAGGAAGACGATCGAAGAAAGACAGGGAGATCCCTTGTTTGCCGTGTAAGGAAAAATGTGTTGTTTTTTTCATTAAATCAGGAAAATTATGCTTTCTTGGGTTTTGTTTATTAGCTTTTGAACACAGATAATAAGGTAGCTAGTCAGCAGATGCAGCTCTCCTTTCTATGAAAAGACATGCTCTCTAGGGAATAAGACTTGTTGATCTAATATTGACCACTATCACAGGATAATGCAAGGTCGACATTGGCTTACATTTTAACTCTCTTTTTTTCTTTTGGTGGTCATGCCTTGCATTTTAACGTGTAACATTTCTAGTAACTATTCAGACAAATGACCTCCAAGCAGCAAAAATTAAGGGTCGTATGTAATCACTTATTCTTGACGCAGAGGCTTGAAAACTTTCTTTAACGTACACATTGTTATGTAAAAGTGTGGCCAATGCTTTTAGACTTTTAGTATTAACATTAAGGAAGTTAAATTATTTGATCTGTCAAGGGACTCCAAGTTGAAACGGCTGTGACCGAAGCGCAAGGACATCGGTCAAGTTGCGGTTGACTGGTAAAGTGATAAGACTCAGCACGAGTTTAAAATAATGGCAGATTGGTAAAAGTATCTTCTCATTTATGAGGTTCAAATGTTAATAATTACTAGGATAAGAGATTTATGTTCTACTCTTCGGTGTAACAAAGAAAAAAAATGGAAAGTGGCAGTCTAATTGTGTTAAACAATGAAGTTAACTAATTTTAAGAGATGCCTTTGTCCTCGATTTTACTTAAGGTATTGAGATCGCTTGTTGTAGCAATAAGACAGACCATTAGTTGGTCTTGCACAAATGTTGTATTAATTTTTTATGTATAAAGTTTAGTGTATGAAAACATTTGAGATTAAGAGTGCTTTTGAGAGTGTAGCAAGAGTTTTATCTGATAAAAAGATATCACTCAAATTTAAAGGATAATTATATCATTTAGCGATTAGGCCGATAATATTTTTTGGGAAAGAGTATTAACCTATTAAATAGATATATAGTCATAAGTTAATGGTAGTGGATATGAGAATGCACTATTGAATAAGCAACATTACTAGAAGAGATAAACTTAGGAATGTAATGTAAGAGACAAATTAAGGATGACTAATATTGATGAAAAATTAAGAAAGGAATGAATTAGGTTGTATAGACATGGGAGGCATCTTGATAACGAGAAAATGCGAGAACATTGTACCTATAAATTGTAAGAGGAAAAGGAGAAGGCCTAAGATGAATTGAGAGAATTTGACCATAAATGATAAGGCTCCATTAAAACTTAACGAGGACATAGCTCTCAATAAAAAGCTTTGACATACTAGGATACAGGTAAAGGATCTGACTTAAAGAGGTTTTTTTTTCCCCTCATAAATCTCTTATATATTTTTATTTGAATCTTATGTTTTGTATTTAACCTAAACACTTAATATGTAGTACTTTTCTCTGAGTTATTTAGCTCAAATATTTCCTTATCTAACCTAAATACTTTCTTATAATAGTTTGTTTGTTTTATTTATTTATTTGTCTTCTTTTTTCTTTCTTCTTTATGTATTTATTTACTTGTTTTATATTTTATATTTTATTTATCCTATATTTTTATTTTTATGTTTATTTTTACCATATTGTTTTAAATATTTATCTTGTATTATTCTTTATTTCTATTTCTATTTCTATTTCTATTTTATCTTTTATTTTATTTTTACCTTGTTCTATCTTTATTATATATTTTTTATATTTTACTCGTAACTATTTATTTATATTTATATTTATATTATTTTAATACGCATTATTATTATTCTTTACTTTTATTTTTTATTTTTATATTTATTTTTATCCTTTCATTTTAGTCTTTATTTGTTTCTTTTTTTTTCTTTTTACTTTTTTCCAGTGTGTGTATAAGAAACAATCTCTTTACCAGTTAGGAATAAGGCTGCGTACTTTTAAACCTCCATAGACTATATTTCTTGATGAGACTTCTACTTAGATGTTGTTGTTGTTGTTGTATATTTTAATTATTAAACAAATAAATAAAATTTATATATTTTGAATATATTAAGATATAATAATTATTCAATTAGCATCATTTTATTTTTAAAATTTAAGTCAATTATAAAATTTTGAAGTAAGTTTTTAAATAAAATTATTCATAATTCTTATTATTAATTATTAATAATTAATTAAATTTTATATATTTAGTTCATAGTAAATCATATTAAGAAAAAACTGAAACAAAGAACGAAAATTACTTTTTATAGTTTTTATAATTTATAAAAACTAGAACAAAAAAAACAAAAAAAAAACATAAACTCAAACAAATAATTTTTATTGAATTTTTAAACAAAAAACAAAAAGATAGAGATAGAAATAAACAAGGCCTTAAGAATTTGATCAATTTTGAATGACATCACTAAGCCAAAGGGTTGGCCAGTATAAAATATTATTCAATCCATGAGTCCAAACTACAATTCAGGTGGATATTATTAAAATATTATTTGAATCATAAACATATCTTTAGTATTATCTAATTAATATTTTTTAAAATATGGTTATTTGTAAAAAGAATCTCAAAATTTACTCAATTTTGTAATACTAACTCGAATTTTAAAAAGTGACGCTAGAATGCTCCAACTTTCAATTTATTGCGATAATAAGCCAATATTTTGTTTTAACTATTTTTACATCAAATGAATGTTTTTGTCTGCTATAAACTTATTTGACTTTTCTCCTAGTTTTATATCTATTTTGCTCCATGACTATATTGGATGTTTTCTTGTTGATCAGACACAATAACCATAGAATCTCACTTCAAGTTAACCTTGGAAGCATTAATTGTCCAAGTAGATCATCACGATATGACATACTTCTCCATAGTCTCCAGAAAGTTCCTTGTTACCAGAACACATATTTATTGAGAGTAATTGTGTGTTTTTTTCATCAAAAAATTCAAATGATCTATATGTTTGAGAACTCCATGAGGTGTGTGTCCCAATCTGATATGCCACACTTTGAAGTTTTCAAACTCAGGTGCTTTATTAGGAAGAATTCCAGGCAATAGCAATGCAGTAGATTGTAAGTCCAGCTCATACAGTCCACCGACAGCACTACCAGTCCTAATCTCCTTTGCAGTTAGTGAATCCTAAATAGAATAACAGTTAGTTTTAAATTTAAATACAATTATGGTCTTTAATCAACTTATTGATTGATAGTAAATTGAAATTGAAACTAGGAACACAGAGCACATTCTTCAAGATTAGTCTAATAAGAAGATGAACATTACCGGTAGCAAGAATTCTAGCTACTTTTCCATCAGGTAATATGATTTCTGCATTATTTTGCAGAGATATGCGATTGTGTAAAGTTGAGTAATCATGAGTTACATGATGAGTAGTGCCTGTATCCAAAATCAGGTTTGAGCATTCAATCAAGTAGTAGAGCAATAAGGATTGCCTACAAAATTGATCGCGGGTAAAGATGAGTCTGTTGACTGGGAGTTTAGAGAGATGTATTGATTTAGAAGAGATAATAGTTGATCTTTTAGACTCTAGAAATTAGTTTGCTCATTATTAGAGGTACTTGATATGTCCACCTTAGCTAGTGTTGCATTGGCTCTTGTGTTGAACTCAATATCCTTCTTTTTGCCTTTTTTCCTTGGCATATATCTCACTCCATTTTTTAAGGTCTTTCTTTACTCTTCATATGCCATAGCCAAAGGTTTCCCAGCATTTCTTACTGGAATGGTTGCCTTCACAATGATCACACACAATACTGCTTTTCTTAAAATTGAACTTAGACTGATTAAACAGTGTAGCAGAATCACTATTGATGTGCTCCTCTAAATGAAAACTGAAATCTCTTTGTGACTCTTCTTGAATAAGTAAAGCATATGCCTTAAAAATACTAGGCAGAGGATTCATCATGAGAATGTTGCCTCTTACTCCTTTAAAATCATCATTAATTCCCATTAAAAACTTCAATTTATCCTACTATTCTATATCATTCAGAAATTTGTTCACACCACAACTATACAATCCACCTGAGCATTTATTTTGAGTCTTTAGACTACTAAGTGTTTGCCAAAGTCCATTCAAATTACTATAGTATTCAGCAATTGACATATTCAGCTATCTACAGTTCATCAAGTCACAAGTTATAGCATAGATCTTAGGGCCATTAGTTTAGGTGTACCTTTCTTAAAGATAATTCCACATTGCAGCTACTAAATCATATTCAATAATTGTCCTATGAACATCCTTTATAACTGATCTAAGAATCCATATGTAGACCATATCATTACATCGATCCCACTGATTGGCATTCTCCTCATCATGAGGTAATAATCCTCCAATAAAGACTAGTTTATTCTTGGCAGACAAGGCCTTAGTCATATGCTTCTGCCAATCTTTGAAGTTTGATCCATCGAATGGCGTAGCAACCAAAGGAATACTAGAACTATCAGAAGGATGTAAGTAAAGAGGGTTATCAAAGGTGTTTCTTCTCTCGTGCAAAAGAGAATTTCTCAAGAATAATTTAGATTTGGAAAGTAGAAGTACAATCAGAAAAGAAGATTACAGGATCTTGAAGAAAGATGAAGAGGAATGAGATCAGATCCTATTTTCAAAGCAACTCTAATACCATGTTAATCTAATTGGTTTCCAGAAAAATGAACAAAACTATTTAAAAAGAGAAATAAAGACACGGAAGTGAGAAGAGTAGAAGGAGTTAAAAAATTAGTTACACATGAGTCTTGCCTTGCTTTATATAGACAAGGCTAAAGTCCATCTCAGCAATCGTAGTAACTAACTCACTCACATGAAAAAAACACACAATTACTCTCAATAAAAGCAGTCTATTATTGCATGATCATCAGTTGAGGTTGAGTATCGTGCCATGGTTCAATAATCTTGTGAAATCATATGGTTTTTACAGCTACTCACTGAGTTTTATGTCACTGGCTTGACTCTTGTTTCTCTTTACTGTAACAATATTATAGTTGTTTATATTGCCTCTGTTATGCTTTCAACAGAGCCCAAAGATGATGCTGGCCTAAGCAACATCCAATCAGTGAGGAGGAGCACCAGACTTAGACAGCCACCAATCAGATTGCAAGCATTTGCATGGAAAGACACTTCACAAGACAAGGAATAACCGTTGTGGCCCTCACAAGGAATTGCATGCACTCTATGGTGTATTTAGATCATGATGGCACCTAGAATTGGCGAATCTTTTCTATTATGAAATCAGACTCTTCTCTCTCATTCCTTATTCTCTCTGAATTTCTCACCCCTTTCTTGTGACTTTTCCTTCGAAAGATTGTATTTCCCTTTTTGAGAATCAATCAAATCGTTGTTGTTGCTAGTTTACTGTTTTATCGCTGTTATTGTGGAATTAGAACCTTGCATTGGTGCTTTCATTGTGCCTATGTACAGATGACAGGGGAGCACAATACCAGATTAAAGGTGATGGATGACAGAATCATGGAGGTTGTTGACACGCAAGAGACGTTTCGTCGAGATTTGAATGCTCTGATTGCTGCTTTTGAAGACCAGACATGACTGCTTCATGAAGTTCTTGCGCGTCACTCTCATAACGATCATGCAGGGGGCTTGCCAAAATCGGGTTTCGGCTCATCGAAAAATTCTGTAGCTAATCCCCTTGGCCGACATAAACCTGCTCCAGTCCAAATGGCAAGGTTTTCTGGTGTCAACCCGATGGGTGATGCAGGCGGATCGCTACTTTGAATTTTATCAGATCCGCGAAGAGGAACGGGTTACTATATCATCCTTTTACTTCGATGATGCTGCTTAGGACTGGTTTGATTGGATGCATAGAAATCTAAAGTTAGCGGGATAGTCGGCATTCACAACGGTTATTGTGCAACGTTTTCGTTCTCGTGAGTTGGAGGAACCAGAAGGGGTTTTGGCTAAATTGCACCAATCATCCTCTGTGGATGAATATTGTTCACGATTTGAGGCAATCACTAATCGGAGGATCTATCTACCGACACAATTTTTGGTCCACTGTTTCATTTCCGGTTTGCGGGCCGATATTAAACATTATGTTTTGGTTCATTCACCAACCACATTGGACGAGGCCATGTCCCTAGCCCAGTTGCATGAGCAACTGATTGCATTGGAAAAGGGCCACATGAAACCAACCTTGGGTCATTCTCGGCCCCTTTTACCAACACCAAAGCCTGGAATTCCAATTGCAACCCTACCCAATACATCCACCACATTGGGTGTCGCCTCTACTGCTACGCTCCCTGGAGGTGCAAAGGTACCGTTTCGACGTTTATCACCGGTAGAGGCTGCTCAACGCCAACAACAGGGACTTTGTTACCACTGTGATGAGAAATGCACTTGGGACTACAAGTGTAAAGGGAAACCGTAGCTTTTGTTACTTGAGGGGAGTGAACCACTGGATCCTGATGGGTTCGATTCTTCACCACCGCTGGTGGTGACGGCGGAGGAACTCGAAACTTCTGAACCAACGGATCAATTGCACTCCACGATATCGTATAATGCATTGGTCGGGTGCTGTTTCGTGTCGACACTTTGCTTTCAGGGCATGGTTCAAGGCAAAACAGTGCAAGTGTTACTTGATGGAGGTAGTACTCATAATTTCGTACAAACTCGTGTCGCAAAATTTCTTAATTTTCCCATAACTGTCACCCCAAGTTTCTCTGTCCTAGTTGGCAGTGGTGAGCATTTGTTGTGCACGGGGATGGCGAAATTAGTATCGGTTACATTCCAGGGGCATGAGATTTTAGCAGACTTTTATGTGTTGCCGATTCAGGGTTGGGATATGGTTTTAGGGGTTGCGTGGTTAGCAACACTCGGTCCATTCATGACGAATTATGCTACCTCCACTTTTGAGTTTTCAGCCAATGATCACACGATTCGTTGGATTGGTGAATCTGCACATGCAGTACAATTTTAACGGGTTACGGTGTTTGCAGAGAATTAACGCCATTGTTGAGTATTTCCGTTTAAAACTTGTAACAGATCGCACAGTGGATGAGCAAAGTTTGGATAGTGAGATTGCTTTTTAGCTGCAGACTTTTTCCTAGGTGTTCCAATGCCCGAACGGCTTACCACCTTCCCGGGAATGTGACCATGCTATTCACTTGGTTTCAAATAGCAATCCCGTAAATGTTAAGCCGTATCGCTACCCCCATTTTCAAAAACAGGAGATTGAGAGATTGGTTGTCGAGATGTTGGTTGATGGAGTCATACGGCCAAGCACAAGCCCGTTTTCATCTCCGATTCTTTTGGTTCATAAAAAGGATGGGACTTGGCGTTTTTGTGTTGACTATAGAGCTTTGAATGCAATTACAATCTGTCATCGATTTCTGATTCCTTCGATCGATGAGTTATTGAATGAGTTACATGGTGCTCAGTTTTTCTCTAAGCTGGACCTTCGTGCAGGTTATCATCAAGTTAGTCTTTTGAACTCATGATGGCCATTACAAATTTCTCATAATGTCATTTGGCTTGACTAACGCTCCTTCCACGTTTCAAGCATTGATGAATGAGATTTTTCGACCATTTTTTTTCCATTTTGTGTTGGTTTTTTTCGATGACATCCTTGTGTATAGTGCTACATGGGAAGCACACTTGAAACACTTGGAATCTGTTCTGCAAGTACTCTTGGCCCACGGCCTGGTAGCCAAGCAGTTTAAATGCTTGTTTGGCCAGCAAACTGTCGAGTATTTAGGCCACGTGATTTTGAAAGAAGGGGTTGCCGTTGATCAGGATAAAATTAAAGCGATTGAGGAGTGGCCACTCCCTCGTTCAGTTAGGGAAGTTTGAGGATTTTTGGGACTTGCGGGTTATTATCGGAGGTTCATCCGTCATTTTGCAATGATTGCCGACCCACTCACTGATTTGCTTAAAAAAGATAATTTCATTTGGTCCGAGACCACTGCTCAAGCTTTTGCGCACTTGAAACAAGGTTTAAGCTCCGCACCCGTCCTTGACCTTCCGGATTTCTCCTTGCCATTCACCATTGAAACTGATGCTTCCGGGAAAGGGATTGGAGCTGTCTTGTCCTAGAATAAGCATCCAATTGCTTATTTCAGTCAGCAGTTGAGCCTTCGAATGCAACAGGCCTCTACTTACCAGAGAGAGATGTTTGCTATTACTCAATCCATTGCCAAATGAAGACAGTATTTGTTGGGGTGCAAATTTACGGTCATTACAAATCAACAGTCTTTGGAGAACTTGACGGCACAAGTAATTCAGACACCTGATCAGCAGAAATGGCTCGTTATGCTAATTGGGTATGATTTTGATATTGTTTATAGACCTGGAAAAATGAATACTGCTGCTGATTCTCTCTCTCGGGTCCCTAGTTCACAGTTCTTAGCTCTTTCTTCAGTTGCTTATAACATTGTTTCGTACCTTAGAGTTGCTAATTTAGTTCACAGTGAGTTGTTAGCCTTGTAGTGGAAATTATTGCATGATCCCTCACAGTTACCAGGCTTTGTATTTCACGATGTCCTATTGTTGTTTAAGGGTCGCTTGGTTATCCTTTTAGATTCTGAACTCCGTCAACAGCTGCTGCTTGAGTTCCATTCCTCTCCATTGGGTGGCCATGCTGGTATCACTCGAACGATACACAGGATTTCAGCCAATTTTTTCTAGATGTCTTTAAGGAGGGATTACAGCCACTTCAGATTCCAGACTTGGTCTTCGAAGGTATAAGCATGGATTTTATAACTGGATTACCTGTGGTAAAAGGGAAATCAGTCATTATGGTAGTTATCGATAGGCTCTCCAAGTATGGCCACTTTGTTCCTTTGTGTACCAATTTTTCGGTGCTAACAGTCGCTGAGGCTTTTGTTCAGGATATCATATGTCTCCATGGGGTACCTGCGGACATTGTGACTGATAGAAATGCCCGTTTTCTCAGTGATTTTTAGCAGGAGGTACATCGTTTGCAAGGGACAACTCTGAGCATGAGTACGGCGTACCATCCTCAGTCCGATGGTCAAACGGAGGCTTTAAACAAATGCGTTGAAATGTACTTACGTTGCTATGTGGCCGATAATGTTAAGGGTTAGTTGAAGATGCTTCCTTGGGCGGAATTCTGGTATAACACAGCTTTTCAGTCAGCTGCGGGCATGACACCGTTCTAAGCATTGTATAGCAGACCCCCACCTACTATTCCGAGGTACATCAAAGACTCCACTAGTAATGCCTAGTCAGTAGCCAGCTCATGGAATGCGATCAGGTTTTGTTGTTGCTTAAGGAGAATTTGCGTAAGACACAAGCTCGAATGAAGACCTTTGCTGATCGTGGTCGTTGGGAAGTTACTCTTGCTATTGGTGATTGGGCCTATGTCAAATTACAACCATTTTGCCAAAACTCCGTCAGGCTGCAGATACACAGCAAGCTGGGCAGACATTTCTTTGACCCCTACAAAGTGATTGCTCGTGTTGGGGAGGTGGCATACAAACTGGAACTTCCGGATTCAGCTCAAATCCATCCAATTTTTCACATTTCTTTGCTTAAGAAGTGTATTGGCCAGACAACACAACAGGTTACACCTCTGGAAATGGTTGATTCCTCTGCGACTTTAGTCTTGCACCCTGTTGCAATTCTGGATATTCGCCATGTTCAGCGCTCTTCTAATTCAGTTGAACAATGGCTCGTGCGATGGGACGGATTGCCCATTTCTGAAGCCACTTGGGAAGATAAGGACCACATGCTGCAAATGTTTCCTACTTTGAAGCTTGAGGACAAGCTGTTCCTTAAAGAGGGGGGTAATGTTATGCTTTCAATAGAGCCCAAGGATGATGCTGGCTCAAGCAACATCCAATCAGTGAGGAGGAGCACCAGACTTAGACAGTCACCAATCAGATTGCAAGGATTTGCATGGAAAGACACGTCACAGGCCAAGGAATAACCGTTGTGGTCCTCACAAGGAATTGCATGCACTCTGTGGTGTATTTAGATCATGATGACACCTAGAATTGGTGAATCTTTTCTGTTATGACATCAAACTCTTCTCTCTCATTCCTTATTCTCTCTTAATTTCTCATCCCTTTCTTGTGACTTTTCCTTCTAAAGATTGTATTTCCCTTTTTGAGAATCAATCAAATCGTTGTTGTTGCTAGTTTACTGTTTTATCGCTGTTATTGTGGAATTAGAACCTTACAGCCTCCAATCTCATTTTTCATAAACAAACGAATCTTATTAAGGTGGACTACTATTTAATTCGAGACAAAATTCAGAGTCAACAACTCTATCCCTGCTATGTATCTTCCAAGAACCAATTAGTTGATATTTTGACCAAGCCCATTGGGATCGAGCATTAGCATCATTTACTGTCCAAGCTAGGAATGAAAAATATTTTTCCTTCTCAGCTTTAAGGGGGAGTATTGAGAGTAATTGTGTGTTTTGTCATGTGAGTGAGTTAGTTACTATGATCGCTAAGCTGGACTTCAGCCTTGTCTATATAAAGCAAGGCAAGACTCATGTGTAAATAATTTTTGACTCTTTCTACTCTTCTTACTTTCGTGTCTTTATTTCTCTTTTTCAATAGTTTTGTTATTTTTCCTGGAAACCAATCAGGTTAACCATATTTTCCACAAAGCCCAAACACACCTAGCTCCCAACTCAAAAACTCACATTAAAAGTCATTTTAAAACCAATTCAAGCTATACCCAAAAAAAGCAGCACCTCACAATCAACGTATTTGGGACCTAACAAAGGGGTCATAGCATGTTTGACATAAAGTTGCTTAACTATTTCTCTATTAGGTGAAGACACAACTTTGTTAACATCTCTTCACATTAGGTTTTTTTTTGTCTGATAATTTCAAATTCTTTTGAACTCCTCCTAACCTGCCATTCTAAGCCACTTTCTATGTTCTCTTTACTTTCCCAATCCATATGTAAAGTTGTTCACTTGAATGTTAGAGTTTCACTAGAAAACATAAAATAGAGATACTAACATGTGAGAAGATCCAATATAGGTGATTGAAAGAAGCTGGATAGATGTACAACAAGAAGAAGAGTCCAAAATTAGGTTTTTTTGTTTTTGTATTTTTTAAATAATAAAAAATTATATAGAGAAAAGGATATATGTGATAGACACGAGACAAAATCATTAATATAATGTGATAAGTGACATCAAACATGTTAATTGAGAACTAAACATTGGATTATTATCGCAACAAATTGAAAGTTGAAGCATTTTAGTAGTATTTTTAAAAGTTCGAACTAGTATTGTAAAATTGAACAAAGTTTATGAATTTTTTACAATTAATCCTTAAAAATATACGAATAATCAAGAAAATATTGTAGGGACTCCTTAATTTTTATGATATGTCATGTATTTTAACTAAACAGGTATAAATATTTTTTAAAATATTAAAAATTATAAAATAATTAATAAATAAGGCAAAATAAGAAACTCTTCCTTACTTTTCAAATCCTAATTGAATAACTAATTCAAATTTTTGTAAACAAGAATTTTCATTTTTTTACAACAATTACACATAAGAGACAATTTCCTTTACTTATCAAAATTTTAAGTCTGTTGAAAGAAAATAATGAAGTAAAAAAAGGGGATTTTAGGTTAAAAATTGCTAATTAAATTAAAATAACAAGTAAAATGTAGAACTTAAAAATTTTAATAAATAAAAAATGTTTAAATTAGTATAGGAAGAAACGTTCAAAAATTTAAAAATTTTATTCCTTTTTAATGTTTAATTTTCAAACTTCACAAAATATTTTAAATTAATTTATATATGAAAGGATGATAATAGGATAAACTTATCTTTCTTTTTTTATTTTTTATTAAAGTTCTCAAAGTATTTTCTCAATTCATTTGTCTAAAAGTTTTAAGGTTAATTGCAAAAAAATCTCAATTTTTGTTCAATTTTACAATTGTAACCCGAACTTAAAAATATAACAATAAAATGTTCAAATATTTAATTTTTTCAATTCTAGCCTGATGTTAGTCTATTCGTTAAATTCGCTAACATGGCTTGCCATTGTCCAGAAATCCTAACTATTAATACACGTCAGCCTAAATTAAGAGAAGAAATGCAAATCAAGAAAATGACATCGTTTTATCACAATAATAAAATGGCATCATTTAAAGAAAATGAAATCCTAACAAAATTGTCATTTATTGGGTGCTTCCAGTTGCAGCTTCTGGATCTTGTAATAGTCGAGGTAGTTGCAGGGAGTTTAATGAAGATTTTGTTCTATATCAACTAGATAAAAGACCACATTGCATAACAATTACTTTCTTATAGTTTCCCCTTTATGTCAATGAAAATCATATGTAAATTGAACAAAAATAGCTTGTTTCTTTGGAATCTAG
The DNA here is from genome assembly GCA_024703695.1 of Erythroxylum cataractarum. Lineage (NCBI taxonomy): Eukaryota > Viridiplantae > Streptophyta > Magnoliopsida > Malpighiales > Erythroxylaceae > Erythroxylum > Erythroxylum cataractarum. The sequence goes on along the minus strand of JANJEY010000004.1, from coordinate 55,022,423 downwards.
CATCAACTTGTTTGAGGTTAAAATATTCATAGTCTCTTTTCATAAGGATCATACATGCTTGTGTAGGAACATCCCGGGTGGTACAACACATGTACGCGCAGCGGAAAACAAAAATTTTTGTTCCTGGGACTTTCCCGAACCCCAGGATCCAGGTATCCGTATGAAGACATCAACCTAAATAGCCAAAAGAGACTATCTCTAA